>JAJLXV010000034.1:0-16049 GCA_030571435.1 Myxozyma mucilagina
ATTATTTGTCAGATCTATATTTATATTTGTTTTCTATTTTATTTGTCTATAAATACGGGGGTTTGTCCCGACTCTCAGAAAAATCATCAATTAATCAATTCTCTATTCTCCTTTACTTTCAGCAAGTAATCTATTCTACCGTCTAAAGTTAGCAACTGATCAACAGTAAGTATTTTTGTGTTTGTTCTTGGAATCCTCTGTTGATCGGTTGCTAACATGACTTTTTAAAAATCTGGGTCATGGGACGGGCCAAAAAATGCTGAATAATTTTTATTATATTCTTTTAGTTCTTTTTTCAGAAATTATGTTTTCTTGATGTTTACGTTCTGTTCTAATTACTTTGGTTTTTGACATTTTAATTTTTATAAAGGTGATTTAGTGAGGTATTTAGTTTTTAAGGTCTTTTTGTCATGGTGCCAGCATTATGTACATAAATGCCTAACAGATGGCCCTAAAAATAAAAAGGAAGTTAGTCAGTTTATGTGCATTATGGAGTGGAAATGACATTATTAAGCTCGTCATTTGTTGATTGATTTTTTTATGATTTTTATTCTATTGTTTTTTTCAGTAATATTTCTGTCTTGATTTCTTTTGATCCACTCTTGATTTTTGTTTCTTTTCATTTGATATTTTGAGTTATAGTTGAAGTTTGTGAAGTACTTAAATTTTATGTTATTTTGTATCCAAGCTAGTCCCTTGTATGTAAATGCCTAATAATGGGTCCTGAAAATGAAACAAAAACACACCAAAAGGAAATAAAATTTTATTTTTATTTTTGTATGTATGTATGTTTAGCCGACTGAATGAGCTTGAAGGAAAGGAAGATCGACTGTTGAGATTTCAAACTATATATTAGTCCAGAGTTTTGATGACAGAGTTTCGAAATTACTGATTACTAAACTGGATCTATTATTAAATCTATGCAAATTCAATGTGTTGCATTTATCTACTTTAGTCTAGTCTTTCAGTTAGAGTATGAGTTGATGTTACTTATTTTGGTTGGTTCTCACTCATGATAAGGATTTCAATTGTACTCTGCACACCAGTCAAAAGTCAAAAAAATAGAATGTTCAAGGTTTTAGCAAGGTCCAAGTTACAGTGCCTGAACAAAATAAATACTGAACTTGATGAGTAGGAAGACACACAAACAAGGTACATTGCATTCCCCAAAATAGGAAAATATGATATCATCTTGAATGCATTTGTTACAAAAAAAAGCCCATCAGTTTCAAGTGTATCAATAATGCTGCATTATCCTCAAACGTAATGAAATCGTTCCGAAAACTTCAATTTAGTTACAATAGCACCATTCAGAAAGAATAGAGCGTCAAACAGAAATTTAGTTGTTCAAAAAATGCTGCGGTCCATAGCAATGGGCAATGATACCTATCGTGTGAAATATAAAGTCACTAAGATAATAGCTGAACTCCAGACGAATAATTGTTAAATCATTCTCCAACACTTTGTAAGCGTAAGGGGTTGGTTCTTTTTGCAGCGCGAGAGAGAAGAGCATCACGAATATCTACAATCGTTACTCCAGATTTTCCCTCTCCTCTCCACATTTTAGTCTTTAAACCATTTGGCAGGTGATAATAGCCAATTGCTAAATAAATACATAATGGATATGGATGTTGTCATGACCGACGAAGAAATGCCGACGCTGTCGCCTGCACCGGGCGAGGGCAAAGCGTCAGCTGTGACCGATCCTAAATCTTACGACGAGGTTGATCGGTGGATTGAGATGCTTATGGATTGTAAACAGCTTAGTGAGCAAGACGTGAAGAAGCTATGCGATAAGGTGAGTGATTCCATGGAGTTTGATCGCGATAGACGCGGCGAATGCGGTGAATCGTGCTAACATTACGTACAGGCGCGTGAGATCTTAAGCGAAGAATCAAATGTGCAGAATGTGGTAAGTGTCACTGTTCTTTTATATTTGCAGATCTGACAAATGTACAGAAAAGTCCTGTTACAGTCTGCGGTGATATCCACGGCCAGTTTCACGACCTGATGGAACTCTTCAAGATCGGAGGACCGAACCCTGACACTAACTATTTGTTTATGGGTGCGTCTTACATTTGATAAACTCGTTTTGTGGCGATATTGATTAGCTAGGTGATTACGTCGACCGTGGATATTATTCTGTTGAGACAGTCACGCTGCTAGTGGCCATGAAGATCCGTCATCCCAGTCGTCTGACGATCCTCCGTGGAAATCACGAATCACGACAGATCACTCAAGTTTATGGATTTTACGACGAATGTCTTCGCAAATACGGCAATCCTAATGTTTGGAAATACTTCACGGATCTGTTCGACTACTTACCGCTCACTGCACTTATCGAAGATAGTATCTTTTGTCTTCACGGTGGTCTCTCGCCATCTATTGACTCACTTGACAACATTCGCTCTTTGGAACGTGTTCAAGAAATTCCACATGAAGGACCAATGTGTGATCTTCTTTGGTCTGATCCAGATGACCGTTGTGGATGGGGAATCTCGCCTCGTGGTGCAGGATACACGTTTGGACAAGACATTTCAGAAGCATTCAATCACAAGAACGGGCTCAGTCTTGTCTCTCGAGCACATCAGCTTGTTATGGAAGGATACAATTGGAGTCAAGATCGTCAAGTTGTTACTATTTTCTCTGGTGCGTATATTTGTATCTTCAAAGTGATGACGGAATGCTGACCTTTTAGCTCCCAACTACTGCTATAGATGTGGAAATCAAGCTGCGATTATGGAAGTTGATGAAAAGCTACAATCTACTTTGTATGTACTTTCAATTCTATTTGTCGGAATATCAAACTAACTGTTGTAGCTTACAATTTGATCCTTACCCACGCGCTGGCGAGCCGTCAGTTTCAAGACGAACGCCAGATTACTTCTTGGTACGTCGAAAATTGTTCACTTTTTTGTATGTTGCTAACCACCATCTAGTAATCATGATAATAGTATTTGGTTGGGCGTTCCTGACCAAGTTTGCACGATAAGTGTTTTTGTAGGATGTCTTTGATATAGGTTGGGGATATTATTAAGCACGGCATGGATTGTTTGTTTTGTTTGTTTTCATTAATTGTTTTTCGCCATTAAATTGTACCTTCACGTTTGTAGTTTTTTATGTGTATTTCTGCTTTCTGTTAAATCTTGTGTTATGTCTGTTATGATAAAGCAGCCAATGGATAAAACTTGAGCATAGGTTGGGTTTTCTTGCACTTTTCTTAATAGATTTAAAAGCTGCAAAGTTTCAGCAACCTGCATTACTATACATATAGTCTTCTGATGCCGCTGGCAGTAAAATATGATCCTGTGAGATTATGGCATAGAACGCGTCGACGTCATAAATAAGTCACGTGCATGTACTATATTCGACGCGACGCGACGCGCCATACCGTGAAAGAGCTTAGTAAATTTATAAGTAACGAAACCAAATACCGAAGTAAGAGGACAGACGAAGCGGACATGGTAATGCTATGACCAATGCTATTTCAGGCGCGCAGGAGCGAAACAACGAAAGCAATGCTAGTGATAGTGTAATTTCGTCTACGGCCAGAAATAAGCATCGTCTTCCACGTCAATCTTTGACTAGCTATTTGCAAGCTGTTGAAGCTGCGGATAACAAGATTAGTTCGAGAGTTGGCGTTATTGATGAGATTACTAGAGGCGGTCTTACTTTAGGAAGAGTCAGTGAGATTGCAGGACCGCCGGGTAGCGGAAAAACTAGTTTTGGGTATGATTTGTTCTATACAAATATGGAATCGCTGCAATCGATTTGTATTGACTGATTAATTAGGTTACAATTTGCTTGCTCAGCAGTTGTGGAAGGAAAGAAAGTGCTATGGATTGATACGGCCAGTATATTGCCAATTGACCGCCTTCTACAAGGACTTCCGGCAGATATTTCTGGAAATCACGATAAATTGGATACCTACTTGAAGCATATGCGTATATCATCACTTACACACCTTTTAATTTTGTTTATGCGACCACCTGAGTACCTAAGCTCGTTTGATTTAATTATTATAGATGATATCACTACTTTGATACTCTCGGCCTTCTCTTATTTTGTTGCAAAGCCGACTGCAAAATATGCTGTTGATATCAAACCGCGTCCTCCTCCTGCAGAAGATCATGGGACGAAACGTCACCGCGCAGTGACAGAGTTAATATCCTCGGCTGCGCGGTTTGCAGCACAACATAACCTTGCAATGCTTGTTCTTGGAAATATGGTTTCGAGGATATCCGGAGGTCAACGTGCTCGATTAGTCAGTGTTTTAGGCGACGAGAAAGACATTTCGAGATCTATTTGGACGCGATTATTCCTTTTCCGAAATGATATTGCTCTGGAAACACAAATGGGACAGGGGCAATATAATACAATACGGGGAGTACCACATGCGTGTGCTGTTAAATGCGCTGGAGTGAATTACGAAAATGCATCATTAGCAGTTTTCAAAATTGTTGAGTCGGGAATCGCAAATACGGAAGAGTGGTTTGATCAAGTCAATGTTACAGAATTTGAGCATATGAAAAAACGATCTCACCCACCTAAAATTGACGAAGAGCAAGATGAAGAAGAAAGAGAGACAAAATTATTGAAGTTTGACAAAGTCTTTCCAAATGACCATGAGCAAGGATTTATCTCTGCAACTAAGAAATTATCAGCCACAACTACTACACTTGAGCTCACCCTTCCATCGGAACTGTACACAAACGCCGATGAAGATGTGCTACAATCAGAGGTACTACCGAGCCAAGCCGAGACTATAATCGAGTACCAAAATGGAGATTTTGACGCACAAAGTAATGAAAACGGGACGCAACTACTAGACAATGAAGACATGAAACTTCACGATGAAATCCCAGATAGCGAAACAGAAGAAGTAAATAGCTGGTCTGATTTTAACATATCAGACCTTTTGAACTAATCAAAACAAACACAAAAAGTTGAAAGCTTTAAAAAAAATCGTAGATTGCGTTGCAAACTACTATTAGCATTATAACTATACAAATACACCGTAACACCCATATATCAAAACCAACAATATCCTAAACCTCATAAGCGAAATTGACAAAACGCGAAAAAGACCGAACCAATGTTCACATAGATTTCGTTTTCAATCTTCCACAATAGCATCGAGAATCGCAATGATTCTGCTTTCCAACGCCCTGACAAGCCCGTTACCCGCAGAAATCTCATGTCCACCGGGCCCAATAAGCTTTCCTGCCATGTCTAATCCTGAAGGAATACCATTTGATCGGATGAACTCTTCTTCAGCTTCTTTAGCTGCCCGTTCGATGGTAATGGCCTCATCCTCAACTTTGTACAGATCGCATCGATCGCATTCCGTACATGCACTACCTGGTATATGTCGGAAATGATCGCAAAAATGCTGATAGCTTTCTTGTCGAATGTCTTTTCTGCAAACGTAGCACATCGAGTAACCACATACACACGTCAACTTATTACAGCCTTCTGCCTTAACAAAAGACACACGACAAACAGGACAAGTCCGCTTCACAGCGTCCGCCATTGCTTTTTCAATGTAAACGCGAATTCTATCTTCCTCTTGCTCGTAGCATTTGTGGAATGGAAGGAATTCCTTATTACATTCGGTACAAGACACCCTCATGCATGAAGGATTTTTACACCGAAAAGCCGAGCCATGACGTTTTCTAAAAACGCCTCGCATAATTGAAACAATTTCTTCATCGTACCGTCTTTCCATCGCCCCGAAAAATGCAGCATAAGCTTTGGCTGGAATGAAAAGCTCAACAATAGCACTGATAAATATATATAACAACCCTAAAGCAAATAGTGGAAGTAGCATTAAAATAAGAAACAGCCCACCCGCTGCAAAGAAGTTGCCAACCGTACTCCAAGTCATCGGAATACGCATATCACTCCAATTACTAGTCGCTACTGCAGCAGGAGACTCTTCAGCATAATCACAAAACGGACAAACAACAAATCCTTGTACCGGTGCACTTTTGGCCAAAAAGTCTGCTACTTGCGCTTGCTCGAATTCAGCGTAAAGTGGTTCCGGTATCTTCGATCGTAGAATTCTTTGCGGTACAAATCCATGACATGGTGGATCTGCAGCAGCTGAGATACAGGGAACAGCTGCTTTTCCACGAAGTGCACCTTGCCCGTATAGTCCTTCTTTGACGGAATTTGTAAGGCAATCTCTACAGAAAAAATGCATCTCGGAGCAGCAACCTAAATCTTCCCATGCATAGTCTCCAAAGCAACATTCGCATTCTATCAATTGTCCCTCGTTTTTGTATTCTTCTTCATTCAAGGCACGAGCAGTGCGCTCATCGATTTCTTGTAGTTCGGCCACTCGCGGCCCATCGAATCGAATCAGCTCCGCTTCAAGCTCAGCACAGCCCGTTCGGCCAATCCAATCCATGACCAAAAATGGCTCGACGGCTTTTTGTCGCCGAAATAATCTTCGAATTGTCCATCTCTGTGCGCGCTGGACTGCAATCTCATTCAACACCGGTAACGACCTTGTGAACGACGAGTTGTTTTGGACCAACACATTTGTGATTGTAGACTGATGAAGGTATGGCTTGTAATGTTTACGCAATACTCTCGATACGGCAGAGCGATATTCTCGAGTTCGAAACCTCTCCCAGTCCGCAACAAAATCATGCCGTAAACGCCGCCTTGACCGAACCAGTGCTGGTGAAGATAAAATTAGCTCGACTATAATTGCTAACTGCGATGGCCCACGATTATCTGCCATCAATTGCCTCAGCAGCTCCACTTCCGCGTCTGGGAAGATGTTTGCAAGTTGACCAAGTACATTGTTTAATCTGCTCGTGAGATTCTTATCGCGAATCTGCATCGCCGTGAGACCCCGTCCACCGAAAAGTTCAGTAAATTTTTTACTCGTAGAAACAGGAGAATATCCACAATCATCGGAATCGTCGGCGGGATCGTTTTGTGCTGCCGAATCATTCTTCAAATCCGCTGTGGAGCTACTGCCGACGTCATTCCTCAGCATGTCTCCAAAAGGACCTAAGAGCAACGTGCGTTGTTTTCCGCCGTTCATTTGAGATTCAGGTCTTCACATACACAAACTTGAATATATTAAATCACAAGACAAAGACTCTTCAAATGGTCTGTTTATGAATAAATAATAATCCGGATAAGTTCTTAAAGCTGTTAAGTTAGCCTTCGGTGGCGGCCGCGTAACCCGTGGTTTATCCAAACTCCCAACGGCAAATATCGCGTAGCCACGTGCTAAAGTTTAATATATCTACTTGTTTGGGAAAATGAAAAACAATCTACTAGAGATAGTTAACTCATTTCATTAATTAATTAACCAAATACGTTGACTCATTGTGTTTTTTTTTCAACAAGCCAATGCAAAGTTTCTGACTTCATTCTACCAAAAACGATATTACGATTAGTGTTTTACATACTGCTTCTTCAAGTCCTTGAACCACCGTAAAAAGCCACGTGCAACAATAATAAAAGAGCGACTTCCACTTTGGCTCACATAACCCTAGTTGCCTCGGCAGTAAGTTGATTATAAGACTGACATCTTATTTGCCGTTCCTGTTTTTCGTTCTTTTCTGGTTCATTAGCAACTTAAGTATAATAGCAGAAACAGATAGGGTTTTACTGAATCAAAAGCATTGCATTTGCATTTCAATGTTCTTTTGAAATTCTGCTAATCTTCCCACTGAACTTTATTCTAAATAAGATCTATTTCGTGCCTGTAACTGAGTAACTGAATCAACGTAACTGAAATCATTATCACATTAACTAAAACATAAAACAAAACACCATTACCCAACCCACGCATATAACTCCAAATTTTTGCCTTCCGGTTTTTTTGTTATCTATACTCTGCTTTCTCCTCTCTAAGCGCCTTGAACCCCGCGTCAAGCACTTCAAGTCCCATATCAAGCGTTTCCAGCACTTTACAAAGCTCGTTCACTACCTGTTCCCGCGATGACACCTGGGTCTCGGTCAAAACTGCTAATACATCAAGATTTGGCATAGGCGGGAAAAGCTCATGATTGGGAATATTCGGCATCATCATGTACTTTGGTAGACTATTGCCTGGAGTAGGACCGTCATTACTGCTGCTTGCGTTGCTAGCTTGTCCTGCACCAAAAAATCCAGCGTTTGACGCACTATTGATAAGATGATGTTGAGGATGCATAGGCGATAACGCAGAATTGAAGTATGAAGGTGAAGCCGGTGGAATCGGTATTTGCAAGTTTGTAATTTGTCGCAGACCAGAGCTTTGTCCTGCTTTTGATGGTGACAATGGTTGTTGAGGCAGCAGCACGGGTGCTCGCTTAGGTGAAGTGGCTCGTGAAATAGATGCTGCTGACGGCGAAGTTTGTATGGGCGGTGGAACCGCTTTCGGCACTGGAGGAGGGACTGGAGGTAAATTAGAGTTCAATGCTGCTGTTGTAGCAGGCACTGTCGCCGCAGTAGTTGTCGGTGCTGACACTGGAGCTTGTGGAACTAAATCTGGTAATGGCGGTAATGGTGCTGATGAAGGTTGCATTGCTTGCATATGATGTGGGATGCTCTTAGGACTGGGAGATCGTACGTGAGTTGGTGAAGTTGCTGCTGATGATGACGATGGAAAAGGTGGTAAACTTGGAGTGGGCATCGAAATATTGGGTAATGATGGATTTCCATGCATTCCGTGAATATTTCGTACCGCAGAGTTTGATCGAAACATACGATTGCTTAATTTTGGCGGGTCTGGAGGATGTGCTGCGGCTGAAGCTGCTGCTGCAAGATTGCTCATATCCTCTAGTGTCGGAATTTCAATTTCAATCGGTTCGTTAGATGCTCGTATCGGCGACGCAATCATTTCACCAGGAAGATGAATCAAGTTTGAGTCAATGTCGAATAAAGCTGCTGGTGGCGGATCCGCATCTTTATTGAAAAGTTTTAATAGAGGATGCTCCTCAGTTGTTGCCGATGGTGTCGTTTCGCCAGTCTTTGAACCCTCATCTTCTGGTAACTTCATCGTTTCGGTATCAACACCAGTAGCAAACTTGATCTTTGAATCGTCAAAGTTAGTAGTAAGCTCATTTTCTCCTAGCTTTGTCGAGTTCATTCCTGATGTGATCTCATCAACTTCGCTGTCTTTTTTGGTGACATTCGAGAGGCTTTCAACATCAAAGTCCCATTCGTTGTCCTTTGAAGCCTCCGCTTCCTCCTCAACACCATCTTCAGTATCAGATCCGACTTGTGCCCCTGTTGGTCCTTTGCCATTCGGATTGCCTTCGACAAGTGCAATACTCTTTCTCACATTTCCTTGATCTTGCCATACTCGATACTTGGCGAGCAACTCTCGTAAAATTGACGTGGGTACATTTTTGCTAGCTTTGATGTATCGAGATTTAAGCAACTCGTCAGCACCAGGTCTCTCCTCGATTCGTTCATTCAGACAGTATGCGATAAATTCTTTCAGTAGCGGCGAGTACTGGGCTCCTTCGAGGCGAGGTGGTTTGTGACGTGAAATAAGGAACATAGCTGCCATACCGTCTTGGTCAGCGTAAGGAGGAGATCCAGTAGTCATTTCGTAGATTGTGATTCCAAGAGACCATATATCAGCCTAGAAGTCAGTACTCGTTCCAGTCAAGAATATAAACCTGCATACCTTATAGTTATAAGTGGCGCCTTCTTTTATAACCTCGGGAGCCATCCAGTATGGAGTACCAACGATTGTACTTCGTTTAGGGTGATTAGCAGAAATCTGGGCCGCAACACCAAAGTCACAAAGTTGGACAGCACCCTCGTTTGTGATTAAAATATTTGCGGCCTTGATATCACGATGAATAATTCCGGCTTTGTGTATGAAAGACAAACCGACAAGAGACTCGCGGACTATGACTTGTGTGTATTTCTCCTCGATTTTGCCGATGGCTTGTTGCTGCGCAATTTGTGAGCACAAATCAGATATGTCAGTTTACGGTCGACTTACCAATGTTCTGACACTTCCACCCGAGCAATAGTCCATGATAATCCATAATCGAGTGCCAACCAAATGAGAACCGTGATACTTCACGATATTCTGAGCATCTCCCTGCTTCAGCTGCGAAAGCAGGGCAACCTCGTGTCGTACGTCCTTCACCTCGTCTTCCACCGTATCGAGATTCAGCACCTTGATCGCCACCACTTTTCGCTCAACAACGTTGTAGCCTTTGTAAACTACACCAAAGTTTCCACGACCAATAATCTCATCGCGTCTGTATATTTTGGTCGTAGGAATCGGCGCGTGCATCGGTCCTCCGCCGCTTTCGCCGCTGTGGTAACCGCTGCTGCTGCCTTCGTACATCTGTATCACAGAAGCACGGTGTTTACAGTCGTAAGCCTTTCTTTCTCGAGTTTCTGTCAGTAAAATCAATCTCAAACTGCCTCTCTGATCTAATTAGTAAGAGAAAGGGGCGATGACGATGCGAAGTAGGTTCTGAACGCTACACAAAATTGGGTATTTTTATTCTTTTTCTACTAACTTGTGTAACAAATCTCCCACAGACTTCACAGCTCTAATTTATGTGCGGCTGAGTCACGTGCAAAGCACCTTAATGAACATTTTCACAATTGGTATCCGATAATCTGAACAGAAGTCGTCTGCAAAAGAAAATGACAGATTCAAAGGCAGATGCAGTGAAGCTGAAAGACAAGGGTAATGAGCTTTACCGGTCCAAGAAATACGACGAGGCAATTGCGCAGTATTCAGCTGCGATTGCGGCCATTGATCCAGAGATCGATGCTGTGTTCTACTCAAACAGAGCAGCCTGTTATCTTGCTCTAGAGAAGTATGAAGAGGCGATACCAGACTGTGAAGTAGCGTTGAAGAAAGACCCGACACATTTGAAGTCACGAGAAAGACTATCGCATTGTTATTTCAAGTTAGGGCGCGTTAAAGATGCGATCATTGAGCGACTTGCGGGAAAAGTAGCTGCCGGTGATGTCGACAAGATCATGGCAGCGATCATGGAACGCGGCACAGGATCAGGTGATCCGGTGATTGGCAAAATGACGAATCAATATGTGAGCATTGAAGCTAAGAAGATGGCGGAGGATAAGAGTCGATTAGTATTTCCAGATGCGTCGGAGATGTATGCGCATTTCGAACTTATGCATCCTGAGACTCTGTGGGACCGTTTCCGATACGAGAAACATGAAGATATGGCAAACTACGAGAAAGAAATAGAAGCGGCGTTTGAGAAGATGCAAGTGCACACATACGACGCGTACGTCGAAGCATATCATATGATCAACGATTTGATCAACAGTGGGAGAATAAATGAAAAGATACAGCATGATCCGAAGAGAGAGGAGCTTTACGGACCTGATGACGGTATTGGGAACAGGACTTATGCGTACGAACTACGAGGATCATTTAATTACCTGCTGCGGCGAGAGAAAGAAGCCATTGCGGATTTCCAAAAGTCGGACCTTAATTCGTCGCGAGTATTGATCAAATTAGCAGCTACATCGTCCAACTCAAAAGACAAAGAAATGTATTTACGAAAAGCGCAGTTTTTCGACTCTCAGGATACGCAAGTGCCGTTTTACTATGGACTTATGCATTACGAACGTGGAGAATACGATCATGCAGTCAGGTTCTTTGAAGAAGCACTTCAAGTAGCTGGAATTGTGAATACGTACGAAAATATAATGTACGACACATATCTTGTTTATGCATACTGGAGAGCCGGAGAAAAAGAGAAAGCAAGACTTACACTAGCGGAGATGAAAGATATTTACCAGCGTCACCCACGCGTGAGTGCTTTACAAGCAACGATTGAAGGTGAAGACGCGCCTGTTCCTAAGAAGATCAAATTATGGAAGAAAGCGTGGAAAGACGCTAAAGCTGCAGAACCCGCGATTCCAATAGATACTACGCCATTAATAAGTATTGCGTCCATCTTGACAAGTCAGTTAATGGACGATCTATCTGATGGAAAAGTAACTCAACAAGATAACCGTATTTGGGAAGGTATAGAAAACGTCAACAAAGAAGCCATTGAGGCGGATCCACATTCGTTACAATGTGCATTTGCATATGCAAACACTTTATCATTCCAAGAAGGCCGAGCAACCGACGCGCAAATATATTTTGACAAAGCATTAAGTTTAGCATCGGGATATCCAGCTATTTTGAAAGTACTTAAAGCTTCGTTTGCTAACCAGGCAAAGATTGCTCTAAACGAAAAGTTTCCTGATGAGGGAAATTTGATTGATATGGTTTTGGTTGCTGAGGGACTTAAGACGGATTAAATTTTTGCCAGTTTTGAGTTAAGTTTTTGTAAATAGATTTTTTAAAGGATATACTGCCTGGAAAGGTATATAGCATAGATTTGTAAATTGAGAATCGATTGACAACGATCCACCAAGTCGCAGAACACATATAAACTGTGATCGCACAGTTATGCGAAATAGTAATTATGATTTTTATGTACCTTCTCCAACACCCTGTAGCATCGGGTCAGTGATTGCAGCTATAAACGGGGATGAGGAAAGGACGAAGTTTTATCTTACATTGTTACAAATCTACAGCCACACGGCCCATATTATTTGCGAATCTCAGCAAAGTCAATAAATACAAGATACCGGAGACTAGCAATCATTATAGTTAAATGCAGTGAATTATGGGGTGAAAATAGCGTTCCTTAACTCTTCATTTTGAACTCGAACGTTTACTTTTTATGTTTTATTTCCAATGATTTCGTCTTGATGTCTATATTTTAATTTTTATTATCTTAATTTTAAAAGCGCGATTCATTGAAATAGTTAGTTTTTATGGTCTTTTTGTCACCCAAGCCAGTGTAACGTATGTAAATGCCTACTTTAAGATACTTAAAAAAATCATTTGTTGGGTGAGAATTATTCTTCATAAAACCTCCTTTTCCATCAACTTTGCAGCTTTCTTCTGTGTCTTGTTACGGTTTTATATAGCATAATTAACGTACTTTGTTGATCAGCGGCGAATTTCCTTAAATAGCAACCATATAGTCTATATTATCCTACAACGACACATCCGATTGTGTAGTTAAATCATAGACTAAAACATAATTTTGTATGCGTTGCTTAATACTTTTTTGCCTGTCTGTAGATACTACATTGTCTTTAAGGTAACTTTGCGTCGGCTGTTAATCCCCTTTCTTCGTATATTCAAACCTCTAAGTGCCTTAAATATTACCTGTCATTTAACAAAACTTAGTACATAGTAAGAGTGGACGTGCACCGTATTTTCTATTATGTTTTTTTTTACATTCAAACACTTATGGTGCTTCAAGCTCTTCTAAGGTATTGTAAATCAAATCATTAAAAAGTTTGGATTTACATGCATATGTCTATGTACCCGTCAACAACTTCTCAATCGCAGTAAAAATCACAAAACAAATAACTGTCAAAATAAAGTGCAATAATATTTACAGTGTTTTTTGTTTGGAAGCCAATTGTTTGCATATTGTTAGGCGTTCATGACTTGCCATGGCTCAATCGTTGTTCAAGCAGCAGGTGAAGAAGCTCTCACACCCACATCAAGCTTCTACATAACATAAATGCAGTTTCATCAACAGTCCACGTACTGAAAAAACCGATTATGCTGTATTTAAGTCTTTTGGTAAATTGGTTACTTTTTATGCACAATATTTACCGAATGAAGTTCCTCCGCGATCCCGCAATAAAAGATGAATCATTTTGTCAACACCAGCAGTTTTCTGGAAAGAAAGCGCTTGACTACCAAGTTTATGCGTACTAAAATTTATTTTCTGGTAGATTGAATGTGTATTGTGCTTTTCTGGCAGAGTAAGTTGGCTTTGTGGTCAGTCAATTAGTCTCCGGCGGGTAAATCCACAAAAAGCCTCGCTGTCAGCTGTGTAGTTGATCTTTTTGAAGGCCTCGCATACTAAAAGAGTTGCCTGAACTGGCAGAGCAGGTATATTGTCACATCTGCGGTAGCGCCTTGAACCTGCTTGACCACTTCCTGATGAACCAACATCCCGTCGATTTTCAGATTGCTTTGTTCCATCTCCCTCCGTTTCTTTGATCATATCTGCTCAATTTTGTTTATTCAGTGTTTCATTATGCTTTAGAAATTTTATTTCAGCTGCAAAGCATTTGCTGGCAGCCTGACTGCCCTTCTAAATGAAGCTTTTGAGTAAATGCTGGGTGAGTTGCTCTAGTCAAATGATTCACTACACCATCAACCTTATGTATCATTACTAAAAATTAATTGAGAAGACTTAAAGGACAAGACTTAAAAGTTTCTGACTGTTAATTTAGCTTATTTTGTTTCTGAAGTGTCTTTGTAGTCTACATCTTGATTTGGTATACCGCACTCATGTTGTGTCCACAAATCCAGGTCAAACCACTCGGAGATAGGCTTATAATTGATGCATTTAGCTCTTCAGTGATTGTGTCTTTTTGTCATTTATTTCTGAAGCTTTTTATGTTGAGTAACAAACTTAGATGACTATTTACTGCCAACAGCGGACGCGTTGTATGTCTAAAGATGCTAGGCAGAGGGACTCTGTGGCTGAGTTAAGCTGGTCGTTAACGGAGCTTATTTGTTGAGTGAGTCATGCTAGTGACCAGTAGGAATGCCTGAAATATGATAGGATATGCTAGGATGTGATAGGATATATTAGAGTATGATAGGCTATGTGTCGGAAAAGCAGATGTGGGATAAACCTTCTTGTATCAGAATATGTTATGTGCTAAGTGGGATAGAAGATGGTTTATATAAAAGAGTGATAAAGTAGATGTTAATAAAGTTACAATTGATCTATGACCTAAAAGATGACTACTGCAGCAGACTTGTTGTTACAGTTACATCATGAGATATTGTGATTAATTAAGCTCTGCTGAGTTGTTGTTTTGTTGTTTTAGTGCTAACTTAAACAGATAATGATAGTTTTTTTTTGAGAGTAACATGTGTGTAAGGTGAGCGTCGCACTTCTCATCTATTCAATCACAGCAATGCTACTTTAAGAAACTAATAACCTTGTAATCTACACTAAATATGGTTGAATTTAACAAATTTATCTGTTTTAAAATCTGCGGGCAGGTTGCGATATCATGTTTAGAATTTCACGCGATGTGACGCTCACTAACATATGACGCTCACCCTACATGCACGTCGAGGCAAGTGAACTGAAAATTGCAAAAAGACCGAGAGCTTAGATGTTTTGCCAATCACGTTGTTACAATTATCGCGAATTAACGTTGTTCTTGTTTATTTATGCCAGTTTTTTTGAAGGAGTTATGCTAGTGATTAATCAAAATGTTTAGAGTGTGTTTAGAGTGTGTTTAGAGTGTGTTTAGAGTGTATTTAGAGTGTGTTTAGAGTGTGTTTAGATATGCTTATATATGCTTAGATATGTTTAGATATTTGATATGTTTAGATATGTTTAGATATGTTTAGATATGTTTAGATATGTTTAGATATGTTTAGATATGTTTAGATATGTTTAGATATGTTTAGATATGCTTAGATATGTTTAGATATGTTTAGATATGTTTAGATATGTTTAGATATGCTTAGATATGTTTAGATATGTTTAGATATGTTTAGATATGTTTAGATATGCTTAGATATGTTAGGATATGTGTCGAATAAGTATGTGTGGAATAAACATTCATGTATTAGCACGTCTTATGTAAAAGTGGGATTAAAAGGTTTGTTACATAAAGAAAATCAAAGTAGACATTAGGAAGTAAAAGTTTGAATAAACACATAGATGATGACTACAGCAAGCGGACCTCCTGCTGCTGCAATTGCAACAAAATTTCGTCTCAATAACTTCTTTCACTGACAATTTTAGCCCTTGTGTACCGAGAAATGGTTTAAACCGCGTCTTATTTCACTAGTACAATAACTACTCGCAAATTTACAATATGACAATTTAGATCTGAAGACCGCGCTGAAAAAAAAAAATCCTCAAAAAAATTTAATTTTTTTTTTCTAAAGCTCTAATACCGGCATACTTTTTTTTTTTTTTTTTTTTTTTTTTTTTTTTTTAAAATTTTTTTTTTTTGATTTAAAA
>JAJLXV010000034.1:16059-99208 GCA_030571435.1 Myxozyma mucilagina
TAAAAAACTCAAAGGTAAAGAATTTCCAACATTAAAAAAAAAAAAAAAAAAAAAACCTTCATCAGAAAATAGCGATGGAAAAATTAAAAATCAGCACAGCTTTTATTGAAGTTTTGGCCAGTAGTTAAGAGCTGATGGTATTGTAAAACATAACTTTACTGCTCTCGGACATGAGTATCATATATACCTCGTTAATGATATAAATATTAATCAACAAAGAATTTAAAAGCATAAACAACCACAAATTCATCAGCAAAAACTGTATCTAAATTATCAAATACAAAAAATTTTTTCAAAAATAAATAAAATCTAAAATGAAAACAACAAATGTATAAATTACACAAAACAAAACAAAACAAACACAATACTATCTTTATAACCATGTACCACCCACATTTCATTAAACAACTCTCCACTAACTTCTCTTTTTGAAAAAAAAAAAAAATCCACTTCAATGCACAAAAACAACTATATCCAGTAAATAATCACGTGATACCACTTTTCAATATAATGCAAAAACTAAAAGAAAGGAGAAAAAAAGGCTACTCCAAGATAATTCTGTTAGGAACGCGAGTGTACCTCACCGACACATTTCCCTGGTAATCCGTAACATATTTATCGACGATTTTATACCCACCCAGGTACGGCATAATAATACTCCAAACGACCCAATACAGCGCCCCCACGAAAAGACAGCCCATTCCAAAGACCGCTATGGATACACCAGGATGATCTGTACGGCCAGGTGGAGAGACGAGCGGGAGATACATGAGGAAGAAATTGGAGAAGAGGTAGGTGAGGGTTATTGGTAGGTAGGAGTGGAATGGGGAGGACCATGATTCGCGTTTTGAGTATTGGAGGTATATGAGGCCTGCAGCGACGAGGGCGTTGATCCATGCGGATGGGTAGGTGTTTAAGTCGATGATGAATTCGTAAGCTTCACCGGGTGGAGGCACGACGAGGACGATGACTGTTACGATCCAGTGGAGGAATAATCCCGAGATCGGCGCGTTTAGGGAAGATGTTTTTGCGAAAAAGGAAGAGTAAGGAAGGATACCTTCTTTACCGAATTCGCAATTGACGCGAGCATGTGCGTAAGCTACGACGAGGACGTTTCCTAGGTTTGACAATGCGACGAAGAACGGGAGAACGCGAGCGCCTGCTGAATCGCCGAATACGCGACGGAAGAAAAGGCCCGCGACGATGACGCCGGAGTGGGCGATTTCGGATTTGGGGATGACGGCGAAATAGGCAATGTTGGCGAGTACGTAGAGAAGCATAACTGCGGCGATGGAGATAGGAGCTGCTATGGCGAGGGTGTGGCGAGGGTTTTTTAGGTCTGAGATGACGTAGTTTGCGTTTTCCCAGCCGCGGTAGGAGTATACAATGCGTAGGAGAGCGGTGGCGTAGTTGTAGGTGCCGCCGCCAAAGCCGGAGTTTGTGAATGGATGGGAGAAGTTTCCGGGGTTGGGGACGTTGGGGAGAAGACCGAGGAGAGCGAGAAGACCGGTGATGACGACGAGGAGGAGGATAAAGACTTTGAAGAAGCCTAAAGCGTTGAAGAGTTTTGTGCCGAGGGAGGGATTTGTGCCGTGGAGGATGACGACGGCGGTGATGCAGGATACAGCGACGAGACGGGCTGCGAATTCAGAGGGAAAGTCGACGCCGAATGCAAAGAGGAGGTAACGGCCGAAAGCGAGGGAGTTTCCGGCGGAAAAGCCGAGAAGGACCATTTGTCCGAGAAAGATGCAGGTGATGAGGTATTTTGGTTTTTGGTATACGCGTTCGAGGTAGTTTTTCTCGCCGCCGTTTTTGGGAATGGCGAGGCCGAATTCGAGAAAGACGGAGAGACCGGTGAGGGAGAGGATGCCGCCGATGAGCCAGAGTACGAGAGAGTCGCCGACGGAGCCCGCAGAGAGAAAGACGCTGGAGGGAGTGGAGAAGATGCCGGTTCCGATCATTTTGTTGAGGATGAGGAAGATGGCGGAGGTAGTTCCTAGTTTGGGGTGCTCTTGCTCGTCGCTGGTTCCTTCTGGCGTGTTGTCGCTGTCACTGTCACTGTCACTGTCACTGTCACTGTCACTGTCAACGGCATCTTGCAGGTCGTCAATACTATCGTCAGCGACACTATCGTCAGCAGCCGACAGAGAAATTAAAGGAGAGTCCATGGCTGAAGACAGAAGCAGGGTCGAGAGGCGATAAGAGGAAGCGTGCGGCGGCGTTACATAATGCGGCGTGTTATGCAGAGGAGATCAGCACCCCCTGAGTAGAGTACAGAAATAGATCAGGACGGCAACGCGAAGACGACTTGAGACGACAACGCGACGCGAAAGGATGAACGGGCGCGGGATTCGGCGACGGGCGCGGTATCGGGTGATTGCGGCAGCAGCGGTCGGCTTGGTGGTGCTGTTTGTGCTGTTTGCGCGGTCGAATGCAGATGTGCGGGCAATTGACGACGATGCTGCGTATGAAAAGAGTGAAGAAGACACCTTCGACGAGCTGGCGAAAACGACAGAAAAGAGGCTGCGGAGGCTGTTTGTGTACGATCCGCGCGTGCAGAGCAGCTACCCGAAACACGTGTGGCAGACGTGGAAACGCAGCCGGGACGACCCCAAGTTCGAGCGCAAGTTCAGGCGCGCGGCCGACAGCTGGACGGCGCTCAACAGCGCCGAGTACACGTGCGCGCTGCTGGACGACCGGGCGGCGGCGCGTCTCGTGCGCGAGCTGTACGCGGCGGCGCCCGACGTCGTGGCCGCGTACGCCGCGATGCCGGCCGCGGTGCTGCGCGCGGACTTCTTCCGCTACCTCGTCCTGCTCGCGCGCGGCGGCGTCTACTCCGACATCGACACGATCGCGCTGAAGAAGGTCGGTTCCTGGCTGCACTCCTCCGTCGGCCCGCTTGTCGACACGGAGCAGGGCCCGCGCCTGAACCTCTCCGCGGAGCAGCAGCTCGCCGCGCGCGACGCCCTCGAGCGCCAGTCCGGCCTCGTCGTCGGCGTCGAGGCAGACGCAGACAGACCCGACTGGCGCGACTGGTACGCGCGCCGCGTGCAGCTCTGCCAGTGGACCATCATGGCCAAGCGCGGCCACCCCGTGCTCGCGCGCGTCGTCGCGCACATCACCGCAGAGACCCTCCGCAGACGCGCGCAGGGAACCCTCGCGCTCGCGGCGGGCTCACAGGCCGGCACAGACATCATGGACTGGACCGGGCCCGGCATCTGGACCGACACCGTGCTCGACTACCTCCACACAGACTGGTCCGCCATCGCGGGCCTCGACGCCGGCCGCCTCCTCCGCGACGTCCTCGTCCTGCCCATCACCGCCTTCAGCCCCGGCGTCAACACCATGGGCGCCCTCGACCCTTCGCACCCGCGCGCCCTCGTCCAGCACATCTTCGAGGGCTCCTGGAAGCCCGAACACGAGCGCCATATCGGCGAGTCAAACCAATGACCTCCTCCTACACTCTCTACATCTCATCACAGTCACAGTCATCTTATAGTACATAGCACTAAATACTCCGAACATGTATCAACTCGGGATTCTCCCTATACGCATCCGCCGTAACCCACATCCGCCGAAACGTAGACAACCCAGCCAGAATAGCCCCACCCATCCACGCAGAGTACTTTCGCTCCGGCGGCGCGTATATCCGCATCTTTGCCTCGTACGTCTTCTGTCGGCGCATCTCGTGCAGTAATCTATCGCCAAATCCACGCAGCAACGTGCCTCCACCTGCCAGCACCATCGATCCAAGCAACTCTCTCCGTAAATCAACATCAACCCGACCAACACTCTCACTCAACAACTCCGCAACCCCTCCACACTCCAACCCCACCACCGACGGATCAAACAGCGTCTCCGCTGCCCGAAACCTCTCCGGCCCAACCTTCACCTTATGTCCATCCGGCAACTCATACTCCACCCCACCACCACCACCACCACCACCACCACCCACCGTCCCCCTCCTCTCTAACCTCCTCGCCTCCCTCTCCTCCTTCTCCGCGTCCAGCGCAACAAAACACAACCGCTCCTTCATCTCCCTCACAATCTCCACCTCCGCACTCGTCTGCATCACAATCCCACTCTGTTTCCTCAACTGCACCATAAACTCCTCCGTCACATCCCCTCCACCCAAATCAACCCTCCGAACCCCCCTCGTCGCCGCAAACCCTTCATACACAGGAACAACATGCGTCGTGCCTTCCCCCACATCCAGCACCAACCCTGTCGTCCGTCCCGCTGCATACAGCGCCAACACCGCCGGCATCGCGAAAAACGCAGCAGGAGCATTTATACTCTCATACACCATCTCCGCCATCTTCATCCGATTCTCACGCCCATTCATCGGCACCTCCGTAATCAACAACGGATGCTCCTCCGCCGCTGAAATCTTCAGCACATCGTCGTACATATACCGCCACAGTCTCTCCATCTCCATCCAATCACGTACAACCCCATTCTCCATAACTCGTTCAAGACGAAGTAATCCGCGTCGAGTACTGGCCTCTTTACCGTAAAAAACCTCGTTAGATTCAACCGCACCGGCCATAACGCGAACGTGCTTCGTGCGGCCGAGCATATTGGGTATTAACGCATTAGGCTGCTCAGAACCTGCAAACCCGGCTTTTATTTCACTTGTGCCGAGGTCAATCACTAGTGGTTGGTTTAGTGTTTGTGTCTCCATTGTCGGTTGTTCGTACGTCGTTAACACGCGTCGCGCGAATATGAAGCGCGTCAGTTTGTTTTGGTTGGTCACGTGAAGCGTATTTACCTTTCCCGCGACAAAGTTGCAGTAGTTGTGTTTTAGTCGTGTGTTGTTCATGATAATTTTACATATATTTATTTCAAAAAAAGCATAGGTAGAGTTGTGAAGACGTTAGCTATAGGTTGGTGTACTTTAGTTATTTTGCATCATTGCGTCTCTTTGATACTTTACTCATAATTATCATACATTTTTAAAACACCCTATTCGCGAGATCCCTATTAACAAAACCCTATTGACAAAACCCTATTAGCAAGAACCCTATTAACGTGTCAGAGATATTGTAACAACAATCTTTATTTCAACACTATCAACTGTCTAATCAACATAAATATTGATATAATCTAATAAAAAAAGTATTTTTTTTTTTGTTTTTCTGTTTTTTTTTGATTTGCTGATTGCAATATTATGGCTACTATAACTCACTTCATCGACTTTTTTCCAAGATCTATCATATCATCTTCCTTATTTTCTTTTTTATCATATTACATTGTATTTAATTCTGCAATTTAAAACATTCCAATACCTGATTGTCCTTGTTTTTGTCTACACAAAAACTGATCTCAAAATTGTAAACTTGGATGAATATTTCGAGCACGGCTAGGTTATCGTTCTCAAAGGAAAACCCTAAGGTTGCAGTGTAGAAGCAATATATGCTACTTATATTAATATATCGTCCAGGTATATGACTAGATGTTTGTCTAAATTTTCGTTGAACACGTTGTTCATGAAGCGTTGGAACGTCGCGGGTGCGTTGGTCAACCCGAATGGTAGTACGGTAAACTCATACTGTCCATAACGCGTTCTGATAGCTGTTTTGTGCTGATCTTCCTTTGCTACTGGAATCTGATGGTAACCACTTGTTGATTCAAATGATGAAAAAACGGTGGCATTCCCCATACGGTCCGAAAGTTTGTCGATTCTAGAAATCGGGTACTTGTTCTTTATGGTGAATTTATTTAAATCACGGAAGTCTGCACACATTCTCAGCGTTCCATCTTTCTTTTTGACAGAACAATGTCGGAGCTCCAAAGATATGGAGGAACATCTCAAACATTTGAAATGGGTATTTAAAAAATTGCAAGAACAGAATCTTGTCATAAAGCCATCTAAATCAAGAATGTGTATGGAAAGAAACAGAGTATCTGAGATTCGTCATTTCCAAACCCTACTGACTCCTAGGTTAGTGCAAAGTGCACTCGAGTTTTCCTGCACCTACCACAGTTAAAAAGTTGCAATTCTTTTTAGGACTCGTCAATCACTTTTGCAAATTTATCAAGAAACAATCTCAATTAACCCATCGACTGACTGATGCAATTAAGAAAAAGTCTGGGAAATTCCAATGGAACGAAGAGCTGCAAAAGGATTTTGACGCACTCAAGACAGTCATTACCAGCGCACCAGTGTTGAAGAACCCCGATTTCAAGAGACGTTTTGCGATCGATGCAGACGCTTCACAGGTGGCAGTTGGCGCTGTGTTGTTGCAAGATGGTCATCCTGTGGCTTACTTCTCTAAAAAATTGGACAAATGCCAACACAATTATCTAGTTCATGATAAAGAAGCATTGGCAATAGTATTGGCGTGTCAAGAATGGCGACCGTTCTTACGGTTCAGTGAATTCGACGTCTTCACAGATCATAAAGCGTTGTTGTTTTTACCAACGCAAGCTGAATTGAATGTCAGACAAAGAAGGTGGATCAAAAAGTTAAGTGACATCATCCTGTATTTCATTACAAGAAGGGCGCTTCAAATGTTGTGGCAGATGCTCTGTTGCGCATTGATACTTTGCAGAAATTTAGTATCGACATATAGAATAGAATAAAACAATTCTTTTCACCTTTTAAGAGTCCACGCCACTTTTTTGGTTTGGTTTGTTCCTTATGTGTTATGTGGTTTATTCTCCTAGAACTTCATATTTCAGACGACAAATTCCTCTTTTTTCCTCAGCAAGTTAATTCATTAACTGTACTAATTTACACCTAAGACTGATCATATATGTACATACTTGCAGAATCAGGCTAGCTTTCGGTTTGCAAAAGTTGTTTACTTCAAAAATCACCCCTCAACAGTAATAGTTTCGAGTTTGTCAAAAGGAAGAAAATGCTAGCCGCGTAATACTTCAAAGGTTATTACAGTTATCTGCCTATTAAAGACATCATCATTCGTTTGCAGTGTCACAATCGGTAAATAGTAAGCAGTTTTTGTTTTAGATCTTCAAGTTGCAATTATTCCTATTAATACAAACTATCAAACATCATCATCAAAAAACAAAGAAAAAATGCCATCATCAAGAAAAACAAAGAAAAAAAAAGAGAACGGTGAGATTTAATTACATCTAAATAATACTGTGTTGAAAATTACTTACAAGTGATACCTTTTCATATAATAGTAATGTTAATGAAAAGGAGAGGGAAGGCAAGATTTGATTCTTCAAGGCTCAGATGGTTTATCACCCAAAAAGAACTTTCGGGAACCCTTACAAACATCTTTATCGCACATCGGGCATAAAATAGAGTATTGACGATGAGCAGTGTCAGGGCCCTGAAGATGTTCATGCACGACATCAGCTAAAGCCTTGATAAATCCAGGATGTCCGTTCAAACTAGCCGCTCGAGTTATGCCCTCGACACCCGCTTCACCGATAATTTCAAGATCAAGTTCGTGTAAAGTTTCAATGTGGTCACTGGTGAATGCGATTGGTACAAGCATCATGTTGGTTTTCCCCTTTTTGACTAAACTGTTCACCGAGTCCTGAGTCTGCGCTCCCAGCCATGGTTGAGGACCAACTTGACTCTGCCAAACTAATCTGTACGGATTGCTAAATTTAAGTTCAGACATAACAGCCCACACTGTAGCAGCAACTTCAGCCGGGTATGGGTCACCACGATTGACGACAGTCATAGGTAAAGAATGAGCCGAGAACAGTAAAATGACATCATTTCGTACGCTTTCTTCATATGTCTCGAGTTGCTTCTTAATGATATCCGCAAACGCACCAACTAATCCAGGATGAGTAGGCCATCTGTCGATGATACTCCATTCAATCGTCCGTTGGGGATCCATCTTTTCGCTTACCCGCCACAGTTCATTGAGCGAACTGCCGGTTGTCGAGCAACTGTACTGCGGGTATTGAGTAAACGCAACAGCTCTTTTGATTCCATCACTAAGCATTCGACCCATAGTCTCTTCTGTTAACGGATTCGCGTATCTGAACGCAACATATGGCATGTGCGGTGCCGTCTCTGGAGACATTTCATCCAAAAGCTTACACATTTCTCGAGCCTGATACTCTGACCATTTTCGGATTGGAGATCCTCCACCAATTTCAGCGTAGTGATTGGCAATTTTCGGTGTTCGGCGCCATGCAATGAATTTGGCTAATTGTTGCTGATATCTACCTAATGGGATCAAATCTGCGTCTTGGAACAACCGGAGGAGAAAGTCGTGAACTTCTGTGGTATGCGCTGGTCCACCCATGTTCAACATCACAACTCCCTGACTACGTTAGTCCTGACTATGACTTTCAAATTGAATTCAACTTGATACAATTGTCTTTAGAACTTACAGTTGGACCGCTCGACTTTGTAGCATTCGACACCGTCGCCATGCCCCGGCGCAGGAACTGCGGCCTGACAACTCGCGAAAGAGGAAACATCTTGATTCACAGAATTTCAGTCAGTCAATTCTCAACATCCGCAAACCCCCCAAATAAACATACAATTGTTCCGAACCGTCTTATCGCCACTTTGTGAAGGTATCAGTAAACTGCGCGGATCAATCGCGCCCAGGCGTATTTAAAATCCGAGGCCTTCTGTGGTCGCCGTTTCGAGCCGCACGTAAAAAAAGCTTAACTGTAATTAATACAAAGATAGCCTATTTGTGGCCCACTGAAGCGAACACTATAAGCTCAAGTGCCCACTATGGACTCGAGCAATGATGAATTTGATTTCGATGTTGATCCCCTGGCGGAGTTTGTACGTTTTTTAAATGTGTTTATTGAGAAGTGATACTAATCCAAAGGACTATAAAAACTTCAAATCGGCAATTCTGTTCTGTATCGAGCTGTCAGAGTCTATGCTAATCCAGCTTCCTCGAGGACCATCTGATAATCACAACGATCCCGCACCAACACCTCTCAGACGCGCGCTCACCGCTGCATATCACGTTTTACAAGAACGAATAATATCAAATCCAAGCGATGCTGTTGGTATTGTGTTGTTTGGATCAAGTACCTCGGATGACGACGCGCATCCAAATATATCGACGCTGCTGTCTCTGGATGTGCCAGATGTATCTGGTATGACACGGCTGCGAAACGTTCTTCAATACCAGGAAGATTTTGAAGATTTAGCGAAACCGGCGAAAATACCTCCTTCTATCCGCGATGTATTGTATTACGCAGGACATGTTTTCTACTCTTGCAGAGAACGATACACGTTTAAACGACTATTCCTCATCACAAATACCGATCTTCCACCAGCACACTCGGCTCAAGATAAAAGCGCAGCACGAACTAGAGCTAGTGACTTACTTGAAACTGGAATACAGATCGAACCTTTCTTTCTGAGTTCGCCGCCTGACATTATATTTGATCCAGCAAAGTTTTATGAAGATGTCTTGTTTATGAATGCGCTCAAATCTACTGATTCGAAGAAGTCAATGATACCCGAAATACCAGAGTCTGCGATGCAACCGCTACTAACAACAGATAAACTTCTGTTGGAGTCACATTTGAAAGCACGACAAACACCACAACGCGCAATATTTTCAATTCCTTTTGAGATTGTAAATGGAAAGAAACTGGTGATCGGTGTTAAGGGATATGCTATGTTTAAGCATTTACAAGTTGCAAAGAGTGAATATCTAAGTAAAATTCATGACGGAAAAATGAGAATTGCAAAGAGTAAACGAGCTCCTAAAGACGATAATGACGATAATAATGACAATAATGACAATACTAATAATTTCGATACAAGCAATATACCAAGTACAATGGACTCAACAAAAACCTCAAGCATCAAACGAGGGTTTCCTTTCGGTGGTGAGATCTTACCTTTCAGTGCTGCAGAGCTCGCTCAAATCCGTGACGTCGGGGAACAAGGTACGTAAGTCCTGTTCTTTTCTTTTATCTAGCTAACGGTCAGGGATTCGAATAATTGGGTTTAAACCCGCAAGCATGCTTCCAATACACATGATCTCTCGACCAGCATACTTTATTTACCCCTCTGAGGAAGACTATATTGGTTCAATTAGAACATTCGCCGCACTTCATAAAGTAATGATTGAAGATAACAAAATGGCCGTGGCATGGATAAAACTTACTGCAAACTCACAGGCTGCTTTATGTAATATCATTGCAGCGGATGAGATAACTGAAGAAATAAATGGAAGAACTGAACAAGTCCAAGCTCCTGGAATGTATCTAATTCGAATTCCATTCGCAGATGATCTTCGAGACAAGCCTGATTCTCTGTACATTCCATGTATGTATCCTAATTTTTTAGGTAGTTTTACGGTACTACTAACTTGCAAACAGCCAATTCAACAACGACATCGCACGCCACGTCCATAATCAACAAACTTACTCTCAAAAACGGCTACACGCCTTCACGATACAAAAACCCTGTCGTTCAACGACACTACAGAGTCTTACAAGCAAAGGCCCTAGAAGAACCCTTTGGAGACAACGAGTTGCTAGAGATGATCAAAGCTGATAAGACTTTGCCGATGTATAAATCTATTCATAATAAAGTCGGGGCGGAGACGAAAGAATGGGTTGATGCTGTGAAGCAAGAGGTGCAAAGGAGAATTAAAAAGAAATAAACGCGGTTTCTCTACAATCTGCTATACTATTAGGTTATGCATTTGATATTATATTAACACTCTTCGTAACACAATTCTAGTCTAAACCCAGAATTGAAATATTAAATTCCCAAATTGGCATCCGCAAAACTGTATTGAGTGAAATAAACCCCTAACCCGCTGCCATAAGACTTGTTCAAGATCAACGAACAGCTTTTAGAACTGTAAAAGAACAAATTAAGCGTTTAGATATGGCAGATGATCGGGGGCCTACGCATGGTATCACGCTCGAGCGAGGCAAGTGAGGTTTCTGTTTTGAGTTGTGGAGAGATTACTGACAAGTGCGGTTGTATAGGTCTTGTTAGGGGAAACAAGACTGTTCATAATATGAATCCAGCTGTAAGTGAATCTATGATTTGATTATCTTAACGAGGATGTTAATTATTGCAGCGATTAATAGAGAAAATTGTACGAGAAAGAATCTTTGACTCGTTATATTGGAAGGAGCAGTGTTTCGGATTAACAGGTATGCTTAGTGACAATTGAACTTAGGATCACGTAGTAACAAAGTACAGCAGCAACAATATGCGATAGAGCAGCCGAGTTAACGTATATCGGTGGACAATTTGGACAACAACGGCCAACGCCTTTTTTGTGTTTGGCGTTTAAATTAATACAGCTGCAACCCGAGCGAGAGATAGTGGAGGAGTATCTTGCTTGTGAAGATTTCAAGTGTGTTTCCACAAGATATTGATCTCTAGAACTGGTACTGACTGAATTGGTAGATATTTACGAGCACTGGCAGCATTTTACATAAGACTTACATACCCAGCAGTAGAAGTCTACAAACTTCTCGAACCCTTATTAGCAGATTATCATAAGCTACGACTACGAAATTCAGCAGGATTCAAGTTGACGTATATGGATGAATTTGTTGATTCGTTATTAATGGAAGAAAGAGTGTGCGACATAGCGTTACCGCGATTGCCTAAGCGCATGGTTTTGGAAGATACAGAGGAACTTGAGCCGCGAGAAAGCGCGCTGGGAAGTGAATTAGAAGACAGTGATGACGAAGATGAGGGTAATGAGAATGATGAGGATGATGATAGAAAAGATGGAACCGGGAATCACAAAGACAGCGATGATAATATGAAGTAAGATAGATTTTGTACAAAGAATGTAATATATACAAACAGGAATGAAACTTTAAGGTTGAGTAGATTAGTTTGACGTAGCTTCCGGCTCTGAGTTCGCGGTTGAATCTTCTGTTTTTGGTGTAGTCTGTTGAGCTGCTTTAGCATACAGTAAATCTTTTGGTGATGGAGGAAGCAAGTCGAACTACAAAAAAAGTCAGAAATAGGTTATTGCAGAAACCGAGATATAGTCACCTTTCTGAAAAGAGAGGCAACAGTGTCGGATGGCAGAGCACCCACACCAAGCCAATACCGCGCCCGTTCAAAATCGATGTTAATCTCTTTGTATTTTTGAGTAGTTCCGGGAAGAACTTGGGGAATGGCATTGTAAGTGCCAATGACCTCGATGGGCTTTTTATGCAGACCACGGCTATTAAAAAACATTAATACAACCAAGCTGAAGGGCAGGAACAAGGGAATACGCACTTCGTGTCGGAAACAGTGATGTTGTACAGCGGTTGACGTTTTCCGCCCATTCGCGCAAGTCTTATCCGGACACCCATTTTTGTCAAATGTAAATGGAGCTGTGAAGTGTGGAGTTGGATGTAAATAGTCGATATTATTCGGGATTCAAGTTAAGAAAATGGGAGCAAACTTATGTGATCAAGTAGTGATTCGTCTGTGAATCTAATGTGATTCGGATTGGGTTTACTTCTGCGTACTAGGCTCCACAACCACCACTATCAGCCATTTACCGGTCTAAATCAGGACACATTTCACGATTCCATTTGAGCAAGTCTATTTGCTTTACCGAAATCATCTGTTCCAGTGTAATTTGTCAATTGCCAAACAAATCGATCGATTTATTGTTACGCGAGGGTTTTGTATCGCTCACGTGTCAGCCGCAGTCCCCCTTTCCTTTGACTTTGACGCGCGACGCGAAGCCAGAAGACGGCGCGGCCTCCTTTTAGATCAGGCTTTTTTGAGACCGCGGGTTTGTTTACCTTTTGCTCTTTATTGCTTTCCTGTATTTGAGTACTGCAACATCTTCGAAAGATACTCTGTTCAAGATGTATTCTGCTTCTGTAAGTCCTTTTGTCTTCTGTTTGCTTTTATTGTTTTTGTTTTCCTGGTTTGGGTTGCGGACCGCGATGAGGTGTTAGAGTTAATACACGTCGGCCCGTTTTCCCTTGACTCTACTTTTATACCCTTTTTCCTCCAAAACAATGTTAACATGACGTTTATTTGATTATATAGATGAACCGCAAGAAAAATGTAAAGAAAGGAGTCAATTTCTGTTTAATGGTCGCCGGTATCTCTGGAACTGGCCGTACTACGTTTGTCAACACTCTGTGCGGTGGAAAGGTCCTCGAGAGCGCAGCTGCTGAGAATTACGATCCAAAAGACGCAAACAAAGAAGTCGGTGTTAGTATTCGATCTGTTGGTGTGGAACTTGAGGAGAACGGATCTCGTATTTCTCTTAATATTGTCGATACTCCTGGATTTGGCGACAATATCGACAACGAGGCCTGGTACGTGTTTTCTACATGCTAAACTAAAAGAGAGTTACTTACGTAGATTTGTAGTTTTTCTGAGATTGTGGGCTATCTTGAACGTCAGTATGATGATATTCTTGCCGAGGAGTCTCGGATCAAGCGTAACCCGCGTTTCCGCGACAACAGAGTCCATGTTTTACTCTACTTCATTACACCGACTGGACACGGTCTCCGAGAATTAGACATTGAGTTCATGAAACGTCTTTCTTCTCGCGTCAACATTATTCCTGTGATTGGTAAATCAGACAGTCTTACGCCTACTGAGCTCGCAGAAAGCAAAAAGATGATCATGGAGGATATTGAGTACTACAAGATTCCTATTTATAACTTCCCTTATGACGTCGAGGAAGATGATGAATATACTATCGAAGAGAATGCATCACTGAGGTCGAAGCTGCCGTTCGCGATCGTTGGCTCAGAGGAAACTTTTGAGATCAATGGAAAAGAAATTCTTGCGCGTAAATTCCCATGGGGTATTGTTGAGGTCGAAAACCCAGCTCACTCGGACTTTATGCTTCTCAGAGCTGTTTTATTAAGCACACATCTCTCTGATTTGAAGGAGATAACACATGATCTTCACTATGAGAATTACCGTACTGAGAGACTTTCGAAGGGCGTTAGCTCCGGTAAGGTTAACACTGACGCAAGCCTAAATGCTGAAGAGTTAGCCAGTCAGTCATTTATGCTTAAGGAAGAGCAACTTCGTCGTGAGGAAGAAAAACTTCGGGAAATCGAGATGAAGGTGCAACGTGAAATATCTGAAAAGAGACAAGAATTACTTATTCGTGAACATGAATTGCGTGAAATGGAAGCTCGCTTTGCGAGAGAAACTAGCATTGCTTCTCAAGATGATACTAATAGTGCTGTCACCGCTGGCGGAGAGTAAAGATCCCTTTCGCGTTGTTATACCCCATGAAATCTTATTCATTTTTTGTCGCTTCTAAATTAATCAATATTTGGTTAAGTGAATCCTGTCTTATTTTTCAAGAAACAACGGAGGTTTTTATGCCATCGTAATGTATTTTTACAGTTTTTTTATCATGACCCTTTCAGGTTAATATCATGAAGCCATGCTTTCTTCAAAGAGAAGATAAAGAGCAAGAGAAAAGCCAGAAAACCAAACTTTTTTCTTTTACCACCGCAACTGCTCTATCTTCTCTTTCTATGTTTTATGCTATGGATAGCCACTATTTGCTTCTTTCAGTCATATTTGCCTTGTCTTGTCTTGTTTCTTTTTTCTTAATTAAAAATATGGGATTTGTTCAAGTGTGTGTGGTTACAGTATTGATTTTTTGTGTCTACATTTTTATCTCTCTCGATGGTTTTATTTGTTTTCTGCAGTTGTCGTTATACATGTTATTATTAGAACGGAATAAAATCAATTTAAGAATCGTAATGTTTTGTGAGAATACCGAAGTTGTAGACGTATATGATTCTCTAAAATATATATACTACAACTATAGCAAACCCATAAGAAGTCTTCTTTTCGTAGCTTCCGATGAAACTGCTCTTCCCGAAATCAATCAAACGAAAACATTCTTCTATACTTGCATTTTAGTAGCTTTTGTAACAATTATCTGTAGCAGTTATCTGTTCTAGTTAGCTTCTTAATCTACCAGTTTTGTGCGAGGCAAGCAAAAGTAGCAGTCATTGATGCGAACTGTAATGAGAAACGAAATAAACAGAAAAAAATCACTTACGAAGTTCCATGAATAAACAAAATAAAAGATAACACATACAATATAAGATAGTCGTTTACATGATGAATAATACACATATAATATAATATGGCAAATTCACAAGAAACAAAAAAAAACGGACAACCAGATAAATAATTAAGAACATTACTCAATGATTGTACTAAATACTTTAGAAGGTAATCAAAACTGCGACGACTCGCAAATAGCCTTTTGTTACCCCTTTTCATGTTTTTTATCATAATATTTATAATGATTTTCTACCAATAAAAACCCATTAACAGTGACAGACCCTATACGTTATCGCGTTGCATACATAACGTAAATGCAACCAATCCCAAAAACAGACAAAAAGCAAAAAAACAAAAAACAAAACGAACTAAAGAAGCTCAAATCAGAGTATTATCGAAAACCACAGACAAAAGAGAATAATTTACGGTATAGAAACAAAATTTAAACTCTAGACAACAATTGACTAACGCAAAAGACAAGCAAAAACCCGTAAAGCTTAATCATTTTGCTTTTTTGGCAAAATGAGAATGTAATCGACGAACGGGGATTTTTGCAATGTTTCTACTTGCATTCTTATCTGAGGCATCAATGAGTGCATTTCCAGATTCATCTTCGTCTTCCGCAACAACACAACATATTTCGATTCGGCTGACAAATGAGTCTTTTAGTACTTCAGCGGCAGTTATTCGCTTTTCGGGTTCTGGCTCAAGCATGCGTAAGATCAACCGACGACATGCGTTACTGAAAGGAGCCAGCATTCGAACAGAGGGAAAATTATCACAATCGGAGTGTGAAAAGTCTGCGTCGGGATATTTGAAATGGAATTTTGCCAATTTGTCTAGGTAGTCTCGGTATAACGGGTCTGCGAGATCAGCTTTGCTAAAAGGATGTCCACCGAAAGCAAGGCAGAAAAAAGTGATAGCACATGACCAGACATCCAGTAATCGAGCATCGTACGGAAGATTGTCCTCTTTGCAATGGAAAACCTCGGGTGACATGTATGGCTCTGAACCACACACTGTAGTACAATACGAGACTGAACCATTAGGAGGGTCCTTTTGAACAACATGAGAAACACCAAAATCAGAGATCTTTAAGGTGCCATCGATGGTAAGAAGCAGATTCTCTGGCTTTATATCACGATGAGCGATACCAACAGAATGCAAATAGGCTACTCCGCGGAGAAGTTGCTTGAACAAACAATTGCGCTCACGAGGAGCCATAGGCTCTGTTTGCGACTTGATGAGAGCGAAAAGATCGCCACCAGCACAGTACTCCATTACTTGACACCACTGATGATGAGATCCTAAACAAAGTTCCTCCGTATGAACAATGTTTGGATGTCGGAGACGTTTGACGATTTGAAATTCAACTGCAAGTTTCGCATTGTAGTCATGCTCGGAGGAGTATGCGCCGCCGCCTCTGTGATATTCCTTGACAGCGTAGATCTTTGAGTGATCGGTAATTGAATAAACAGTCTTCACAATAGCAGTTGATCCCTTTCCGATGGTGTTTCTCCGTAGAGGATTGTTTCCGGCAGAGGAAGAGTACTTGACTGCGAGTGGCGCAGTGGGCGGGGAGAAGTTCGGTGGGAGCGGGATTTCGACGCCAGAAGTAGAGGAGTGCGAAGAGTCTTGTGTCGCAGCGGCCGACGATGACGAAGCATGTGACGACAAAGAAAATGAACTGGCAGCACGCCTGAGAAACATATTGGGTCCGATTGCTTTATGATGAGGATATCGATGAACAAGGAGGAGGACGGGCGAGCAGGCTTCTTCGAGGCGGCTATGCGCGGGCCATTCGCGTCAGTCGGAAGAAGCGACGCGTACGAACGATTGAAGATGGAGCTTGCGATTCAAAAATCGCAGAAACCAGCAATTTTCTCGCAGAAGCCAGAATTAAAACGACGGCAGAGAGATATCGCGAACCACAAAAAAGCGGAGTCGTTGCTGCTTTCGCGCCAGAGAACTCAAGCCTAATCTTTGCTGCCTTCGTCTTTGTCCCCGCGACTCGGCGGCCAAAAAAACAGAAAAACCCAAGCGGCGGAGGTCTCGGCAATATTCGCACGTGACTTTTCGAACTTGCGGGATTCGCAGGATTTTTCCGCTCAGCGCAATATGGAATTTCCCGATGTGGATTTATTAGTAAAAGTAAAAAAACTAGACAAAGGCTGAGGCAATCGGGCACAAACAATTAGCCAATGCCCCCGTAGTTGGTTTCCTGTTTTTCCGTAGCTTTGTCGTATTATGTAATCCTTGCCAACGACGTCATCGATTCGTGGAATCCGCATTGATGTATTATGCTCAGTTCGTAGAATAGCTCACTTTGTATCCAAACCGAAATGGCTTCAAGAGTACGTAGTTTTGGTCAATCAAAAAACGATAACTAACCCAATGAAGCTGTTTCTCTCTGCTAAAAATGCAGCTGCGCTAGATGCTGAACTGATGTCCTCCGGGGGCTTCTCGTTAGATCAGCTGGTAAGTGCATACTGTAAATTGATCTAATTGAGCTGCACATTGATCTTGTACTTAGATGGAACTGGCTGGTCTATCGTGTGCCCAAGCTGTGTACAAGTCATATCCACCGGAAAACAATAGAAAAGTGCTGGTGATTGCCGGTCCAGGAAACAATGGTATTTAAAAGTCTAGTGGTTGCACAGGAAACAGAGCGTTAAATAGTATTTCAAGGCGGCGACGGACTTGTGGCTGCTCGCCATCTGAAATTATTTGGATATGATCCGACGGTGTACTATCCTAAGCGCCCAAACAAAGACATCTACAACGTAGGTCCATAAAGTTTTTGCGCCTGCATTGCTAACAATCTTCAGCGTCTATTCACCCAGCTACGGAACCTCAAAGTCCCTTTTACAGACGATTTTGAATCGGCACTGTCGACAACCGACCAAGTTCTCGATGCTATATTTGGATTCTCCTTTCATCCGCCGATCAGAAGCCCTTTTGACACAGTAATCTCGCTTCTCGAAAAAACTTCAAAACCAGTCATATCGGTTGATATCCCCTCATCATGGGACGTTGATTCTGGTCCTCCCTCTGCAGGAAACGTTGGCTCGAACTTTCACCCACAGGTCTTGATCAGTCTAACATCTCCTAAACCTGCTGCAAAGTATTTTAAGGGCGAAGGAAAACGTCATTTTCTCGGAGGAAGATTTATATCTAGAGAAGTCGCTGAGAAATGGCAGTTCGATTTGCCTGATTATCCTGGCGTTGATCAGGTAGTTGAACTACCAGTGGAATCAGAGTAATGTTAAATAATTTAAATAGCAATACCTATTATATACCAAACCAGAGATCAAACTCCGTCAACCATGTGCCCACAATAATCCAAAACACAAACAAAATAACTTGACACAGAAAGCAACACCATAAATTAAAATAAAGCCAAACTTGAAAGAACGCAATAAATAGCAACATATATATATGAATATGAAAGTTTACATAGGAAAGCACACTATCGTGAACAATAGTGATAACTCTAATGGTGATGTCCACTGCGAGAGCCAAGTTCAAGGACATCATCTTCTATGTCTTCGCGCAACTGCTCTTCAGTGCCATTAACATACAGGCTCACTCCAGTGTTTTTCTGTATAAGCATTGACAGCGCAACGGTTGTGACAAAAATAATCACAAGCATGATGAAGAATGCATTAGGTAACCACGAAACAGTGTATGCATAAATTGAGGAAAAAATGGTTGGTGCCACAATATTGCACAAACAATGCAACAGTGAAAGAGCACCCAAGAGCTCTCCGGTACTTTGCTTTGGCACATGCTTAGTCAATGTAGACTGCAGCATAGGCGAGGCAATTGAGCCAAGAGAACCTAAGCAGCCACTGAGCACAAACTGTGTCGAATTCTTTGATGACAAATAGCAAATAATGGCAGCCACTTCAATTCCCATGGCAGTACGAATCAGGAAAATATCTGAATATGATGCTCCAATGGTATTAATTCCACCATAATCTCTTGATCGGAGATATTTTGTCGCAAGTGGTAGCACAACCACTAAAACAAATGCACGAACGACACCAGTCACAGACATGAAATTTCCAGCTTCAACACTGGACCAACCAAAAGAGAATTCGGCATAGAGAATGATGACCATCATGGAACCTGCACCAGCCCCAATAAGCAACGTATCAATACAAGCCAACAATCCTAGATTTCGTTTGATTGATGGTCTAATCACACTGGAAGTTGGCCATAAGATCCGCAATGGCTTCAAGAAATTCAATCGATCAACCCATTCTTTGATGGTTCTAGGATTCTCTCGAGCAGCGTCAAATTCACTGTTGACTCTGTGAATTTCTCGAGCGTTTTCTCTATGTTGCAAAGACACAGACTCTGGTAGTACAAAGACTGCAAACGCCATAAAAATCAAAAGACCAATAAGTCCAGCATAAAACACACTCATAATAGAATCAGTAGTCTTGATCAAGAAACTACCAAATGCTGGTCCAATAGCAAGTCCCATAAACAAACAAGCATGAAATAAACCAAAAACAGATGCACGTTTTTCAGGTGGTGTACAATCGGTTGCGTACGCATGAGCAGTTGCCATCATAGCGGAAATTGAGCCTGAAAGACCATCAAAAATTGCAGCAAGCCAAAACCATCTATAAGCAGTAGTAGACTCCGATTTTGCAAGAATAATCAAAACAATGTTGGAAACTAACGGTCCTAGCGCACATATAACAAGCACATTACAACGACCAATACGATCTGACAAAACACCTAATTTAGGACTCACCAATGCAGCTAAACAAAAAAATGTTAGCTAAAGCAAAATAGTGGTTTTAATTCAAGAACAGCATACCCAGAATTCCCTGGATCAAACTCACACTCATGTTGAATTTTGACACCCGGGAGTGTATATCAGCAGTTTGACACATGGGATCAACATCAGCAAGAATACTGAATGAGTTTGGATTTACCGAAGTATCTGGCTTAGAAAACTTCGCACGGCAAATCAAGGTCAACAAAAGATTCAATTTTGGTGCCATAAGTCTGTATTAAATTTAGTAAGTGGCGAATAGTTAAATCATCGACAAAATACGTACCCGCCATGCGAAACCGTCAGGAACAAAAATGCAGGTAAAAGCAAAAAGATCTATGTATATTAGACCCAACACATCTCAGTCTCATCAGATATCATACAGAAGGAGTTTTGAATAAAGTAAATCTTGGTATATATTCACCAAAATCCTCCCAGGGTAGCCTTCTAGGAGCTGTATTACTGCCTGTCCACTCAGACTGCCGTCCCTGGTCCGGATAATCCAGGTACGGAGTCGTAGTAACTATCACATCTGCTTGCTTTTTCGAACGTGGTCGCTCAGTACTAAAATGCTGTTAGTCGTTTGTATTATACAGAGTAATAAGTCAAAGTATAGATGCATACCTGTATCTCGGATAGCCCTGGTTAAGCTCCTGCTCAACCATGAGGCTTACATCTTCCTCTAATAGCTCCTGAGCCGCTAGAAATTCTGACATTCTGGCGTTCTCAGGTGTATGGACGCGTTCAAATCTCCAAACAAAACACTCTAAGCGCTTCAAACAAAGAAGGCAGGCGATATATGTCTGTGAGCAAGAGGGTGAGCAAGCTTGGAGTGATCCTAAAATGCAGATTCGTAACCCGAGTCCAGAATGACTAGCCTCGTCGCCGAATACGTAGTGCGGCGCATCGCCGGTCTGCTCTCAGATAACGACATCGTTATCGCAGATGGGATCCGCGGCTACCCTGCATTCTGTGTACGAGCTTAACCTTTAGAATTAATATTAGCCAATCACACTTAGTAGAGCTCTATTTTCAGCTTTTTTAATTCTATATTATTCAAGTCTCTTCTAAGAAGTATTCGAGTAGAACACGCTCAATCACTTTAGGTTTTGCTGTGGGGTAGGGTTTACGTTTGGAGTCTGTGCGCCGCCATCCGAGGGCCCGGGACCGTCTTCCAGCCATAGAATAATGCTATGAAATTTGTTTACAAAATTTAGGCAACATGCTTGACTTTGTTTGCTGAGTCAAGATAGGCTTCAATGAACTAGCAGTGATGTTTTACAACAGGTGCGAACAAGTGTAAAATGTTTTGAAAGATGAGCAGAATTGCGCACGTTTGTTGGCTTGTGCATTTTAATCGACTGAAAATCATCGCGTCAGTATCACTTGTCAAGCGTCATTCGTTTATTATAATACTTGACCGATCAAGCCTTTCTGTATTGAATTTTTTTAGTTTGTTTTTCTGTGTGTAAACTGACGATGGAGTTAAGATGATAGATGGCATTGATACATTTAGAGCACGTTCTAGATTTTCAGTTTTCGCAAAATGTCCAAGGCTTGTCGTGATCCGTTTCTTAAATCCATTTTTCTCTTAGCTGAAACGTGTTCTTTTGCTATAACCCTATGACTTTGCCATTTTCAAAAAGCACCATCGTTCATCAAATTTCTATCATGTTTAAGGGCGCGTTCTTACTTTTCTTTAGTCGTCAACAGTAGAGCAGAAACACCTCGGAAGGTGTTCTGGTTTTGCGTACAATTTCTAAAATAAAGTTGGACTTTGCACTTTATCTTCGGTAGCTGTAAACTGTAATATTGCACCCACACCCTTCCACCGTTTTTGAACAAATGGAATCTTAAACTTATCGTCTCGAGTAATACTTGTGCTATAGAAAGCTAGAGCTGAATTGTGATTAATAGAGCTGCTTAGTTTTGCTATTTATACAAAAATCGGTATGTAAATGCGAAACCGGGAATTCTCTAATGAGATGCACCTCGCCAATTCTGCAGTTTTTGCTGGATATGTGACTAGTATACTATCGCACCTGAGTTAAAAGATCTTATTCCAAAAAGAAGCTCGGCCGGTGCATAAAGTTTTTGTCTATGCGTTTGTCCCTTCCAAGGATCCTTACGGCACAGAAATATTAGAGCTATAAAATGAAATATCTGAGTTGATCTGGGTTCCATCTCAGGCAACAACCAGCAAATAAATACTGTTTGTTGCAGTGAAAAAACTATGAAATTGCAAACTAGTTATAAAGTGTCCTGCAAGAGTTAATAAGTCAGTCGTAGTCGATTATTTTTTCGGCTTGTAGTAGTTTACTTCTCTCCAGTATATGCTCACCACTCATAAATGATTTTATTACTTAAATTGGACAAAATGTAAAGCGTTCGAGTTTTCTTCTCACTCAGCATGGCTGACATGTAGTATGGTCTTCAACAACAGATTGAATATCGACTAGTCGACCAAACTGATACTTGATTTCTAACTGGAAATTAAACATTAGCGCCAGTCTTTGAGAGCTGCTGAGTGACGAAGACAAAATTCCAAAAATATACATCAAGCCTTTCATATTCGAAATTATTCAACAAGCTGATTATACTAAAACCAACAACTTATATTCATCTCCACTTTTCTACTGCTCTTGCAATTTTGGAAAATATCCTGTCTTTGGGTTAGGGCTTATATAATATGCAACAATTGACAGCAACCTTAAATCGTATTCATCTTGTCAAAAGAATCTAATCATGTGCGGCCGCTATGCGATGAGCATGGTACGTTAGATTTATAGATCTTTTCAGCTGAGTAGTTTTGGCTAATACTGCAAATAAAGAGGCTTGATCGGCTACGAGAGCATATGCGAGACGATGGATTTCAAAGCGACGATTTTGTAGATGAAGAAGAGCTGCGTGATTCTTACTTTCCTACGTGAGTTTTGCGGTTTAGAGATACCGAGCTTGTGCTAATGGAGATAATCAAGAAATGTGGTTAATCCTGCTACTTATAGACCTGTATATTACCGATCTGCAGAAAATGGCCGGATTCGAGGTCGTTTGATGCGCTGGGGATTTGTTCCACATTATGAACATGAGATACCAAAAGGAAAACCGTATGTGAAAGGATATAGGGAGCTATGAATATCTCTAACGATTATAGGATTGTATTCAATGCTCGCAGTGATAATCTAAAATCACAAATGTGGTCAGGATCTTTTCATGGTTGTGGACGCTGTGTAGTTCCTGCGGATGGATACTACGAATGGATGACCGATCCAAATTTGAAAAAGAAAACCCCATATTATGTGCGACCGAATGATGGCACACTAATGTACTTTGCGGGCTTGTATTCTACAACATATCTAAAACCGGTGCGAAAGTCAGGCGAAGATCATTCGTCTGATGGCGTTAGTCCCAATGATTCATTGTTGAACGAAGAAAAATCAAAGCGAATATTATACTCTTTTGCTATTATCACGACTGAGGCTCCAAAGTGTATGAGATTCCTGCATTCTAGAATGCCTCTGCAATTGTTTCCTGGTACAGAAGATTTCGAGAACTGGCTAAATCCTGCATTCAAAGAGTTTTCCAAGTTACCGCTGTATAATGACAACGCCACTACTGAGCAAAAAATTCTGTGCTCAAAAGCCGAGATTCATATGTCGGGTAAATTGGTAGGAAAGCCTCTTAATGATACCGGTGATATCGGAAAAAGTTTCGCAAGAGTTGCTGCGAAAAGGAAAGCCCCGGATGATCGCGATCTTAAAAATGAGCCGGTGGAGAAATTTGAAGGGGAGGAAAGGAACTTGGGATACGTGAAAATGGAAAAGGACGAAACAGATGATGTTGGTAACGTTTCGAAAGCAACAGATGATGTGAAAGTTGAACAGCTGCCTTCACCACCACCCACAGCTAAAATCAAAAAAGACGAAAAAACGAGTGACAAAAAGGGTATAATATCTACGCCTACAAAGCGTACTCGTAAAAGATCTCCTGCTCGACCGTCTCCTGGTGGCTCTGCTAAAAAAATTACCGATTTTTTCGCAAAAAAGGGTGGGAAGTAATGAAGGAATGGTTTGTTTTGCTTTAAAGTATTGCATTTACTAGCTGTGGTTTAGCTATGATTTAGTTAATGAATTGCATGGAATTTGGGAAAGAGCATAAGTCTGTTGTGGGTTAGAAACCTTGTCTTCCTGATAACAGGTAGTTACTAATTTGGTATTGCTAAAGCCCTAGGTAGTGATAGAGATTGTTCACTCGACAACATGAAGAGGAACTCGCGCCAAGAAAGCGACTACTTTTTTCATCTGATAAGATGCTATGTGGTCATGTATTGCCAAACCGAATACATCAGCGAATTTAGTTTCGTGCCTATGAAATACCAATTGAGAAAGCGCGCTCCCCAGCAGCACTAGTAGCTGCAATCAGTGACTGTATCAAAGGTCAGTCATTATATGCTGCTGGCATCATTCACGGAAACATATCGGCTGGAAGACTTATGTTTGATCCAAATCACGAAATAATTTCGAGATGGGGTTTCTTAGATAGTTTGGATTGTTTAAGATAAAACAAAAAAAAGGAAAACCTGAAACTGTATTCATCTATGACGACAATTCTTGATCAAGTTCCAACGAAACGAATGCAGCTTCAATAATATGACAGCTACATATTCACTACACATTGCTCATTTTAAAATAATGGCTGAAAAAGTACTGTTTAACCCATTGGTGTTTGGAGAGGTTTTACTAGTGAATTCATGATGTATGGCTGTGATGAGTGACTAACATGTTAGAAAAATACAAGCTATATGGTCTTTTGGAAAATCGAAAAGACAATTCAGCAGATCTGTAATAGTTGAATGCTCAGGAATTTGATACATCAATGAAATTGCAGTATCAACAATGGAAACCTGTCTATACTGTAAGAAAGAACACACTCCCATCAAACTTTTCAAAGGTATAAAAAATTGTTAAAAAGCCAGTATGGCGTTCTCACATAACAGATATGACAGGAAAACCTAGTTATGTGCAGTTGTCTACTAAGAATCTTTACTTTGACTCATAACCTTTACTCGAGGCATAATGCCTTGTAGATGCTTACAAGTAGCACTATCAGGTTTCATTTTATTTCGGAAGAAGCCAGATAGGTAGCTATAAGCAGAGTGTACATGAAGCGACGCATCTCTTCACCCATTCACTACAAACAGTCAGTGTTTAATGCAGTGTGACAATGGCTCACGAAGCTTTGCGCAAGCATCCATAATTAGGTATTTGAAAGGCAAAAAAGATAAACAAAGTCTCTGTACATAATCACTATGTCTTTGACTTCTGGGGTTATTCCAAAAAAACGACAGAAAATGTTAAAGTTGAGCAGCTGCCTTGACCACCAGCAACGGCCAAAGTTGATAGGGACCACAAAGCAAGTGTATCCAAGATTGTTTTGTCGATGCCTACAAGACGAGCTCGCCAAATCTCATCAGCTCGACCGTCTCTTAGTAGATCCGCAAAAGAAAACCACTGATTTATTTTTGAAGAAAAGTGGGAATTTGAGAGGGGTATTTGTTTTTGTCTTGAGGTATTGCATTCAACAGCTGTGGTTTAGTCATGATCTGGTTGCGGTATGGCAAACAATATGGCTAAGAGCCGAAGGTCGTGTGATTTTAGAGAATAATATGGGCTTCCATGATGTAAATGGGTGTGCGGGTATCAATTCTCGAACTTTTAAGTTTGCTAGTGCGTCATCCTCTAGTAGCTTGCTGTCACTGGTCATCGCAGATCACTGCAGTTACGTTTTCCATCATTTAACGAATGATTAACTTGTAGATCCCTTAAGCATTCTATAGATGAGCTTAAGTTTTCTTGATCATTGCGAGGTTTGCCGGACAAGGGTAGAGGTAGAGTGCCAATCACAGCTGTTTAGCTAAGAGTGTACCATAATTCATCGGAACCTGCGTACTATCTTCGATGACCACTAATTAAGTATGAATTGCTATTAAATGATTAGTATCTGCATATTTACAGCAGCAAATATTACACCGATTTTACTTTATTCCTTGCATACAGAACAGAATACTCACACGTGGCTTGCTGTGACAAGAACCGGCAGATAAGGAAACAGCGATGACATTTAAGGGGCACAGAATGCACGAGCCCCGTTTTCCTGTAAGCACCAGCGGGCTCGGCTACTGCGGGATCGAAGCCCTCAAAAGTTGGGTTTCTTGTCTTCCCAGCGCAAATTGTCAGCTTCAGCAGAGACATTGAGTGAAGCACCCGAGATTTTCGCAGTTGCGTCGCGAAGACAACGCCTCAATTTGCTGAGCTTCTGCGAACGCAATTTCGCTTCAGGTTTACTGCTGGATTTTGAATACGCCATGGGACGACTGTCGTCTGTTCACGTGCGTCAACCTTGCTTGGGTCTGCTTCTGATTACCGCGTCAAAACCCGCGTGGGCATTCAATCGGCTCCTGCCTGAACTTATCAGCGCCAATTCCACCTTCCTTTTGAACATAACTGTCCCATTGAACTCCACATATACTAATGCGACAACTTACTCAAATCACACGACCACACCTCCTCCGTCTAACACAACTGAGTCGCCCACAACAACATTCATAAATAATCTTGACGGGTTCTCAAAGCCAAACAATCTTGTCAACTTCTACTTCATCTTTCTTGTTCTTTTAGCTGTTATTGCATATCTGGGTCTACGCTTTTATCAGAAACGGAGGCGCCAAAAACACGCTCGAATGCAGGATACATTGCGAAGAGACGCTTTACGACTCGATCTCGAGCGTGCAGGGTATGACGGTGAAGTCCGCCCACCCTTCTCAGATATGGTACAAGTTGGAGAAATCCCGTTTGTTTCTAGAAGAAGAGCCCCGTCGCCTCCTTTACCACCACCTCCTTACTCTCCTGACATGCCTAGGGCTATGGATTCAGCGTATCTAGGCGGTGGAATACCGTTGCCGGGCTATGAAACTGTGTACCATGATGACGACAGTCGACAATCACCGACTGCAAATGACACCGAGAGTGATGATTGGTCGGTTTCTAGATCATATAGAACACACAGTCGGTCATCGTCCTCCAATTCATCTGATTTTGAATCATTGCCATCGAATGCATCTAGAGAGAATATTCTGAATAGACGGTGAAAAATCACCTTCTACTTCTTCATGAAGGTTACCATTGCATTTTCGAGTCTTCATTGATCGAAGGGGAATGTATATAGATTGTTATGAGTTTATTTAGCATTTTACGTTCTGATTAGGCTACGGACAAGGATGTGTGGAATTTTTTTAGAGATAATGGAGTCGGCATGGTGAAGAGGACCGCTTATTGTTATGATTATACGACTATGCTATAAAATGAATTTTGTCAGGGGTAGAAGTCATTTCGCTATTTCTCAGTTTATGATATAGAGTCTGGAATAGGAAACGATTTGTGTTTATGTATTGGTTTGTTGGCTTTTATTAATTTTGGTTGGAGTTTTGTTTCCGTTGTTTCCGTTGTTTCCGTTGTTTCCGTTGTTTCCGTTGTTTCCGTTGATTCTAGTTGTTTTATTTGCTCCCTTTTGATTATTGATATAGGTGTTTTGTTTGAAGTAGTGATTGGAAAGTGAGATTGCGTTAACTAATGTAGGTGAAGATAAGATACCTAATTGTAATTAATATATGCATAAAACATTTTTGAATATAGAAACGTAGGTGCGTAGGTGAGTGCGATTATTTGTTTCCATTACCTTTCATTCGAATGATAGCGGCAATAGTTTCATAAAGATTCTAATGATTTGAGCTTACAGGTAGAGCAATGTTAACAGCAGAACAAGTTGGGGATATGGAGGATTTTTAACTCGATTTAATGCACAAAACTCCAAACCGCGTAAATTCCAAGGCGCTTCGACAATTGAAATGGATTAGTGGCTACTATTAAAACTCAGACTATACTAAAACAAAGCGACCACAATGAGCTATCTCAGATAGAGCTGCAATCTCCAAAATACTTTTGTTTGTTTGATTACAATGCTCGACTGCCGGTACGTAAGATACACTCAAAAGCACCAAAAGCGATAAATGTACAAAATCACTGAAACTGTTACTGAAATTGTGACATAACGACTTTCAGATTGAACAGCAAGCAATAAACATTGAGGGAGAAAGGAGAGGATACTCTCGCGTACCGACGACGTAAGCCATTCCGCCCCTGAACTTTGACCACATGCCGCGATGAGCAAATGACATGCTTAGTCACCCAAAATACAAATCTCAATCACATGACTCGGCACAAAAAAAATATAAACCCTACAAGCTTTTAAATCAGCCCTACATATCGCAGTCACACGATACAAACGAGGCTTTGTAAGCACGGTGAGTGCTCCGGTTTGGTTAGGCGAAGGCTTCGTTCGTGGGAACTGCTTCTTCTTCTTGTTGCGTCAGCCAATACAACAATACCCAATTTTAGTCCACGACTTTATTGTCTATTCATTGTAAGTGATTGACTGTGCTAGTTAACTGGAAAACGATACACGGGAAATACGCGAAACGAAAATTGCTAGGAGTGTTCAAGATGACGTGGGACGATCCTTGGTAAGCAGAGTTAGACAGTGGCAATTACAAATCAACTTCATATAAATCGCCTTGTCTTCGCTCTCTTGTTGTTCCCGTGTCTCGTTTTCCAGGACCTTTTCTTCTCTTTTCAGTTTATTCTAACCAGCGTTCAGAAAAATGGCTCGCCGTCCCGCTAGATGCTACCGCTACTGCAAGAACAAGCCCTTCCCCAAGTCCCGGTTCAACCGTGGTGTCCCCGACGCTAAGATCAGAATTTACGATCTTGGCCGCAAGCGTGCTGGTGTCGATGAGTTCCCTCTCTGCGTCCACCTCGTCTCCAACGAGTACGAGCAGCTTTCTTCCGAAGCTCTCGAGGCCGCCCGTATCTGTGCCAACAAGTACTTCACGAAGACTGGAGGTCGTGATGGTTTCCATCTCCGCGTCCGTGTCCACCCCTTCCACGTTCTCCGTATCAACAAGATGTTGTCGTGCGCCGGTGCCGATCGTCTTCAGACCGGTATGCGTAACGCCTGGGGTAAGCCCCAAGGTCTCGTTGCCCGTGTGAACATTGGCCAGATCATCATGTCTCTCCGCACCAAGGATGCCAACAAGGCAATTGCCATTGAGGCTCTTCGACGTGCCCGTTATAAATTCCCCGGTCAGCAGAAGATTATTATCTCCAAGAAGTGGGGTTTCACTTCCCTCGACCGTGAGGAGTACATCACCAAGCGCCAGCGTGGTGAGGTCAAGGTTGACGGTGCCTACGTCAAGTTCTTGAAGAAGAAAGGACCCATTGAGGAGGTCTTCCACCAGTTCCCTGACTACGCTGGTCTTGAGGCTTAAATTTCAACTTTCTTCAACGTTTGTTAAAGTATTAGTCAATAAGTCAACTTGGGTTTTGGTTCTGGAAGAAAAAAAATAAAAAATGGATTGTGGATATACTAGATGTTGTATCAATAATAATTGTATATCTCTGGACAATGGTGTTCTGCATTTAAATATATTCATGTCGCTTTATCAAGTGCTTCGTAAAGTTAAAAGTTGCGTAGACTGCTCTTACCAACTCCCATCCTATCCTTCAATATAGTTTTTAATTATAATCTGCTAGCTGTGCTATGAGAACCATGATATGACAAATCATCTGTCCATTGTACCGCCATCTGATAATCTACTATCCAGCGTAAGTCATGTGTTATGTGTGAACACTATTGGTTTTCGTTTGCGATCTGACCGGTATAACCAGCTTCTTGGTCTTCGAGTCGCGACCGCAACTCAACAGCCACATATCCTCCCTTTCCCATACTACGCAGACTTCCATGAATCCTTCGGAAATACCAATACCGTGACGAAGGAGCAGAATGTTACAGTAATAGCGGGTTCACCCTTTTCCGGAAAAACAAGATTATTAGCACATATCAGTGCACTTTCAGTTCTTTCTAATGGAGGTGGTTTGGTGGTTATCATTGATCTAGATGGTCGAATTGAAACTGCGGTTACTGATTTGATTAACTTGTACAAGCGTATTCTTGAGAAAGATCAAACTGAGAGCAATGCTTTAGAAGAGGGAAAAGGGGAAAGAACTCGTACAGCAGGAGTTTTGGTGCTAAGACTAGGATATGGCGAAAAGTGTATAAATCAGTTAGCTAAATGCTTGACAAAACTTGCGACCGCAGAGATTTTCGAGCATTTAATAGACGCCGCAGACCGTATGTCTCCTACTCATCAAATAGTATCAGGCGCCTTATATCTTCCCGATAATGATAAAGCTGAAGCCAATACTGACAAAGATGACGATATCGTGAAGTTCAGTTTACTAGCTTTTGGGGACGGCTCTTCATCTGCTGTGTCACTGCTAGATGAACCTGTTGTCGGTGTATTCATTGATGGACTTGCATCAATGTATTGGTATCTCTCGCCAACTTCTACATCTGCTTCGCTGTCAACTACATCGTATTCTCATGTCCAGTCAATGACATGGTCTCAATTTTCGTCAAAAACAGTATCGGCATTACAAAGGATATCTCGCATATATGGAAATATTTCAACAGTTATTATTGTGACTCTTCTATCGCCCACTGCTAAACCTGATTCGATTTCGCCTCTTACTCTTGCTGCGTCTGTTTGGCCTAATGTATCAGGAGCTGACGCCTATGTTTTGCTCCAGAAGAAGCTTGCTGTGGATACTGACGACTTATCAATGACAAGGAGTGAATTTTTTAATGTATCAGTTGGGTTCATCAATGCTGGTGCTGTTAAGCAGTTCAAAATGATACTAGATATGATAGATGGAGTTAAATTTACAGAATAAATACTAGTAATCTACACAATGCCTAAAAAATTATTCACCATACATCCCGAGAAACCTCACGACATTGCAAACCTTACACAATCAACAACCAACAACATAGATATTTGCCCTTTTAATCGTAGATTTCGAGCGGCGGAATTCTGTCAATGTTATAGAACCAGTTGCCCCTAGATTACATTGTTAGTCAACTGTGCGTTTTAGCTTAATCTGTGTAAAATAATAAACTTACGCTTCATCTTCTTTAAGTAGCCAGTCTTTAGGAAAAATAATCAAATGACCGCGGACATCTCTCAATTTAGATTCTGCGGTATCGCGATCCATAATTTGATGAGGATTCTCCTTTTGGTGCTGCTTCCTAACTCGTCTAGAATAGGTACCGCCATTGTGGAAAGAGGTATCGACATTGGCTGGTGAATTCGATTGGCTGGCGCCGGTAGCTTTACAACGTCGTCGACTATTTACAGTCGCTTGTCCACTATTCGAATGAGACAGCTCTTCCTGTGAATTCGTTTTGCTAGTTTCAGCTGAGTACTCTTCTTTTTCGTTGAGAGCCCCATAATCTGGATCATGCGTATCGCCGTTGCTGTGGTGCGGAATAGCATTGGAAATAGCGTCACCAGTCTTTGAAATTGCTGGGATTGCATGAAGTGCTAAACCCTTCGCTGGATTCATTGAAGTAATACCTGCGCCTCCCGCCGCGCTTCCTTTGACGCCTCCTGCTGTTTCACGCTTATGCTCAATAACTCCGGATGGCAACACGTGAATTGCGCTGGACTTGCTCGACGAGGTGGGAGCTGCCGTTGTCTTGGGCGAATGAGAAGAAGATTCGTTGACTTGCGAATGAGCAAACTTCTCGCCATGTGCCATATAATCCTTGTACTGCTTCCAAGTGCGTACTTCACTATCAGGTTGACATCTAAATACTTCACGATAAATGTTTGTGTTATTCACAGCATGAGCAAGCCATATGTCAAAGTAAAAATTCTCCGCTAGGGGATCTTCGAAACACATTGGATCAATTTGACGTAGCGTAGCAGGTTGTCCTTCAAGTATTTCGCGAGCTTCATTCTCTCTCAGATGAGAGTTTGCAGGCTCAAGAGCAAGCTGCATGATCAGCTGTTCAATTTCTTCGATGTCATCACTACCAATTCCTTCTATTTCGATAGAACTTCTTGACGGAGAAGATTTGAAGTGGGCCTCGTCAGCATCAGCATCTTCGTCTTCAAGATAGGGCTTCTTCGATGAACTTGATTTACCTAGTCCATACGTATACTCATCGCCAGCGGGTACAGCAATGTCTCGGTTATTGTCATCTCTTTCAGTCAGGCCGCGTAAGCGATCACGAACTTGCTTGGCCATTGCTGACTCGGCCTCTGAGCTTTCTGACATACGATCTCGACCAAAACCCTTAACATCTGCTAGATACTTTGACTTATTCGCTTCATAATCCTCGGACAAATCATTACTACTCTTTGTCGGTCTCACTGATAGAGGTTCGTTAGCAGGATAATTCTTCAAGAGTCCACTTTCTGGGGCTGTTGGAGCCGTCTCTTCGTTCGGATCAATTACTGGAGGTGCAGAGACTGTGGAAGCTTGTTGCTCCGAGCTCTTTTTGAGAAGATCTCGTCTTGACGAAGATGTCATAGGATGTAGATTTTCCTCGTTCTCGCCTTCCGAGTCTGACAGGTTCTTTCCCAAAAGTGAACGCTTTCTTTCACGTTCCTGTCTTCTCTCTTCGCTGCGTTCATCATCGCTATCGCTTTCATCTTCACTCTCACTGCTCGCACTCTCGTTAGAGTCGTACATTCCTTCGTTTGTTATATCGTGCCCGCCTTCAGTAGTTAAAAAATTCTGCTGCCGTTGAGTAAACTTGCGAATGCGAGAAACCTTTTCCCATATGTCATGTCGTGCAAGATCAAATTGAACGCTACAGTTTTCCTCATCATCAGATAAAGATGCTTCAGCAGAACGTCGTTCAAGATCTTCAAGAGCATCTACGTCAATTCCTAAATGCTCTCTCATCAAGCGGACTCGCAATGTGTGTGGAAATCTTCCAACCATGTATTTCTTACCACCCATTGTAGTTTCCAATTGGTCGGTATCACGAATGAATGCTGCTACTTCGGAATCACGAGAACCACGCATTGAGCGCTCATTAATATTCGCAGAACCGATAAGTGCAACTCTGTCATCGACAATCATAATCTGAATCATACTATTAGTAGTCAAAATCTTATTAGCTTAGAGCGGGCATCTAACCTTCGCATGAATATATAATTGCTCGGTGACGAGTTGATTGTGGGGTCCGATAGTTCCCCATTTTCGCAAGGAAAAGAAGTGAATGTAGTCCTCAGCATTCACCCCGGCACGTTCAAGTCTAGAGTAAATACTATGCGGTCCTCTCGAAATCGACCGAAATTGACATTCCATGATAAGACGAACAGAGGTTCCATCTTGCTGATCAACTTCGGCCTCAAATCCAGGCATTAAAGGAATCACTATAATAGCTCGCCAATCTTCATCATTTTTAGCCGCTCGCAGAATTCTTTCCACTAATGCATCACCAATGGCATTCTCGATTACTGTACCATCAACAGTAGTTGATGTTATGAAAAACTGATTCTCAATATAAACAAAATGCTCAGATGCTTCAATCGCTTTCAAGTATGCATTTTGAATGGATTTCTCGACTCGGTCGTGTGCAAAGCCAAGCGACCAGCTACTCGCAGATCTCAATAATTGTGCCTCGCAGGTACCGAGATGACCCATTGATTCAATTTCAACAGGAGTGAAATCGGGAGGAGGAAGTAAGACAGGAGTTGGACGTGTGGAGCGCTTTTGACGAATAAGGTAATTCCAACGTTGAACAAAATGACGAGCTGCATCGCGAGCTGGTTGACCAACCATTTGCATATGGACATCGTGCCATGGCATACGTGGAACTTTTGTTCGATCGTACATGTCATCATACGGTTTATTCAGAGCGTAAAAATCTTGAATTCTTGCGTTTGAATAATCTTTTCCAATCCATAGCTGGGTTTTTTGGCCAAAATCAACCTCACTGCCACGATCAAAACCAGTAGGCAAATTATCATTGAGAACGTGCTGTGGCGTGTCCCATCTTCCAAAACAAAGATCAAGTCCTCCCACAAAGAGAATCATATGATCAACGATGACAAGTTTTTCATGATGCGCCCAAAACAGGATATTTTGTCGGAATTGATTGGGAGATCGAGTTACGAATATGTTGGGATGTAAATCAAGTAGCGACTGCTTCGTATATATCGAGTCAATCGGAATTGCAGCTCCAACGTTTCGGTACAGAATCACAAAAATTTTTACACCCTGTTCTGCTTTCCGCTTGAGCAAGCGGTCAAGACGCCACTGCTGATTGCCATGCGCTGGACGACGGAGATACACTTCTGGACTGAGCCACCAGTCATGAATATAAATGACGTCTTGCGCCATGTCAATTGCATGACTGACATTCCAGAAATAGTCGCGCTGTATGGAAATGTTAGATTAATTGCAAGAGAGTTTGAGGTTGTGAACATACCCCATCAACGAACCACTGAGCTGAAACGTTATGTCTTACTGGTGCAAAACTTTCAAACCTATGCTTCTGAGCCCATGGTGTGTGTTTGTACATATAGTCCATACTGTCCATCCATTGTTTCATTTGCTTCTCCGAAAATGTCAGAACTTTCATCTTTCGTTCGGAATTTTGGAGCTTTAATGTATAGTTAACTTTTGTAGATTTTTGAACTGATTTGGTAAGTGATTGCTGTACGTTACCGTCGTTAGTATTGGATCGTACGCCACCGGCTTCCGCATCTGACACATCCTCTCGTGTCTGCCACCCACTGGAGGTTTTATGAGTATATTTGAAATCTGAATCGACCAGGAAGACGTCTATAGGTGTGACATCAAACATGCTGTCCACCACAACAATGTAGGAATGACGGACAAGGAACCATTTGGCTCCATATCGGGTAAAAATCGCTTTTATGTTTGACGGATTTAACTTGGCAGTCCTCCAACCTCTCGAGGATGACGTGGACAAAATAGATAATTGACCTTCTTTTCCATGATAAGAATTTTCAACAGACAAGCGTAGTCCCATCGCAGAAAGCTCTAAAAACTTGCATAATCTATTGGCTTCTCCTCTAAATATCATGATTTTAATGAGACTTTTGAGGTAATCTTCTAGACTTTGCCTTTGATTATATGCAAATCTGGCATTCTTCGATCCTTCTCTTTTGAAACTCATGATGCTGTGACGCGATGACGCAAGAGCTCTACCAGATGCCTCTGCTTCTTCGGCATCGGCAACATCTTTAAGTCCTCGTACTCCTCTCAAATAAGGTATAGCTTCGCGGGGGAATCTCGGCAGACCCTCAATTGCATGAGATCCATGAGTTGCGCCACCTGTAGTAGAATTGTACAGATTTCTGGTAAAGTTGAATGTTCTATAATGCGAATGCAATGCAAAAAAATCACGGAAATCTCTAAATACAACCCATTTCATACGGACAGGTCCTGATCCGTACTCAAGCTCAATTCTAAAAAGGGTATGCTGACGATCTTTAGTACGGGTTGAGTCTGTTATCTTGATTTTCAATTGTTCCAATAGAACAGGTAAGCGGTTGCGACCTTTCGAGTCTTTTTGAAAAGCAGAAGCGAATATGATGGCAGCAGGAGCACCCGCTAACAATTCAGCAACCAATTCAGTAGACTTTTGTTGATCGTGCTTTGCATCCTCATCCTTCTTCTTTTTGGTAAAGTTAATGAACTGCAGTCGCGAACGAATCTCTTTCCAGCGTTGTTGATTTACAGGAGAAATGTTCTGCGCATTTCGAGCGCTCGAAGACTCCGGCTCATGATCAGGCTTTTCACGACGAAAATTGGAAAGAGAGAACATGTTATTGTGATCAGTGTTATTTTCATTCTGGGAAGATATCCCAGAATGTCTCTTAAGATTACTCATCCGATTTCCTATAGATCGTGGAATGTCTGCCATTGTGGAATGTCTCTGGTGGTTGGCAAGAACCGGACGAGAACCGCTAACAGGTATATCTAAGCTTCTTCTCTGAGTTCCACGACTGTCATTTTCAATATTATGAGCCTCCTCGTCATCTTCGTTATCATCTTCATCATCTGATTTAGGATTACGTATCCGATCCAACCAACCGTCAGCTGCAGACATGATGAGTTTACCCCAGCCGGTATTATCGCTTCGCTCAACAGAAGGACTAGTAGGCGCACTTACAGAGCCCTGTGGTAAATCTTTGGTAGGGACTTCTGGACTGCTTGAGGGCAATCTGTCTCCGTTGATTTGAAGAGTTAACGAAGCATCATGCGGTGTTGTGTCGTTAATCTGTTGTTTAGCGGGTGTCACTGGTATTGAACTATTGTCCGCTGAAGTTTGTTTTGCAATCAAATTGTTCTTTTCCTGTAATATTTCCTCTTCTGGTAGGACAGCAGACTCTGAAGTTGGTGCGGGACTGTTCATTTGTTTGCTATCCATAGCAACGTGGTTACTGGCATCATGGGCGTGAGTACCATTTGTAACAGCTTCCGCTGACATTTCCTATCGAACCAAAACAAGATGATATGAAGATATTGACTAAGGCGATAAATCACTTTGACTAGATGAAAATGAATGAAGTCAACAAACTTGATCGATGTACTCTCATGTAAATGATCACGAGACACGCGACAACCAAGTGCCAATTTTGAGCAACGACTACAATAGCTCTCAGGAGGAGCAGCTCTTGGTTCACAAACTAAAAAAAAGAATGTGCATACCTTTGTTTCATAGCCAAAAATGAAGATCTCGCTTTCGATTGACAAATCGGTCGTGGAAACACAAACAAACCCAACTATTTTGACTCCAGATCACAACTGATTTAATCTATCAATCGCGTGGCATATACAGTTAAAAATCTAAAAGGCTGGTCGTTTATTTTATTCCTCTATAGTTGAATGTTTTTGTCTTCTTTCAGGGAGCGACAAAAGGGTGTACATCGATGCTGTTCGTTCGTTTCCATTTGGTTTATCTTATTTTGGAGAATTAAGTACGTGAGTTTGCAAGTTGAGGAGAGGTGATTATTTATCATTTTTAACAACTAACGGTACATCATAATAGAGTGCGGCTCGGTTTCGAGTCAATAGTATGTAAACGGCACGGTGACGTAGAATTCTCTATAATCTGCGGCTGGCAGAGATGATCCGAGAAAAGTTCGAAACTTTTGATTTTTCTTGGAGGGCTTTTCGACAACAGCATGTTGAAACTTTGATCGAATTTGAATCGTATAAATAGAGCAATTACTCTACAGAAGCTGCGGGAATCTTGTTGTAGCTACCTATACGTTCTTCAAAGTGATAGCACTATTATGCAAAAGAAACCAATTCTGTAGGCCAATCGAATCGTGAGAGGCGGTTTTACATTGCGGTGGTGGAGCATTTCCGACAGATCAGCAAGCCCAAGAACAGATCCTAAACCTTAAAATCAAATCTCGAGGCCGCCAAAAGCCTATATTGATTGATGCGATGGAAACGGTCAATATTGATAGGCAATCCATAAATAAGAAGACTGCATTTTTTTAAAAGTGTACTGTCTGTCAAGTTCCGGTTTCTTGAATACTGTAGCCTCTCTGCTTTCACTGATATACGTATTCAGGGGGAAATCAAGAATCGCAGAAAGCCGCCAGTATTAGAGCTTATGATACCGCTCAATCTTAAGTGCCTTGTCTAGTAAAATTATAAGTTGTCACAATTTATGCGATCGGTTCAGCCGATGTTTCTAAAGGCTCATCTCACTATTCTTTAACGGTCAAAGGCGTGGCAGTCTTATTCTCAAGGTGTAGATAATCGAGCGCCATCTTTTTAAGCTTCTTCGAGTCATTGATCTCTGAGACAATCTTCCCACCCCAAACACCTCCTTTTTCACGTCCTTCCGTGATAGGGGCTGTAACGTCTTGCCATTCAAGACCTGGCTGTAAAACCCAAAATGTTAATGCATATTACAATTAACGCAGTAAAGACTTCATACCTTGAATTTTAGAATCCATGAGTGTAAGGCTATCTGCCCGTCGTTGCGACCTCTGTCACCTTTATAGCCGTATTTTATGTCACCAACAACAGGGGCATCTAAAATATTGGAACAGTGATTGCGAAGTTGGTGTTTCCGTCCAGTGACTGGTTCCATTAATACTAGAACTTCTCCTGATTGCAAATACTTCATGATTTTGAAATTGGTAGTCGCAAGTTGTTCATAATCGAGTTTCCTCGTTTTCATGCTGGGTTTTATCTTGATCGGTGCTGTTATGACTCCTGAATCGTGCTGTTTCATCTCAAGAAATTTTGGCAATGGCGGCATTTCTGAAGCTTGAGGCGATAGTCTTGGTAGATGATGAAGAATGCTCGAAGGTTTGGGCGCTAAAAGAGCGAGATACTAATGCAAATTAATCACGATTCCAGATTTGTTTTATAAACATTAATAAGTTGCACTCACGAATTTTCTCATAGGCCAGCCTTTCATACCACCTTCTTGCAGATTTCGAGAAAAGTTTCTGGCAGCCTGCATAGTAAGTTTCTCTACTCTTGCACCGCACTAAAAGTTTTGCCGAAACATACCGTCTGGCTAGTGGCAACAGCCATTGCTCCTGAAACACCATAATCCAGTCTATGTAAAATCTTTGGCCATGTGAACGGGTGCTGTAAGTTACTACTGAACAAATCTGGATATTCATCGCGCAGGACTCTTAACAAAAAAAACTCTTTGTGAAGTCTACGCGAACTGTTATTGATTTGTTCGGTAGGTTCCAATGTAGCCAATGTCGGTGATTTTGTTGGTTGTGAATGAATCAATGCGGGCTTATTGACTATCAAAAAATGTGGAGTTTGCTTCAGGATCTGGATTCTCATGATTAATGATTTCTATTACTGATCGTTTCCAGTCCCAATTTTTTCTAGTCGTCCCGCCATCTAAAGTTTCTGTCAAGTTTAGCGTTAGCCCATAGTGAACTTCCAGGCGTAGTTTGGGTGATGCTGAGCACGTATTCTCGAAACCCTGCGATTCGCCAATAAAATGTGTGAGCTGAAACAGAATTGTGAAACAACAATCTGGTTGCGTCCGGATACAGCGGAATGCTGCATAAAGAGATATCTCGCAACATCTACGTCTACCCCGAATATTTCGGAACTATGCTATGCTAAAGTCAAAACAAAATTAAATAAAATGGAAGCAAATTATGTCTTTCACCTATATTATAGGCGAGTCTGAGTTTGGCAGTGATATGTTAATTGTCCTCTATTGTTGAGGAGCTACGTGTCTAGATAATGTCTCGCGTATTATTCGAAGCTTCGTTTCGCGTCCTCCAATCAATTGTTCTCAGTTGACAGCTCACCAAATAAAGTTTGTTTCCGCAAAGGTTACAGCTATTAACCGAACATCCGATAAAGCCCTAGATCTGATAAAATAAAGGTCTATTATGCCGTCCATTACCACGGATCCACAGACTGCTGCCTTTTGACTGCACAACTTAGTTGGTAGATACTTTTAAATGTGGTAGGCGGCAAAATAATGTGATTCTTAACAACATAAAGTAAACATCTGTCTGTACTTCGTACGCAATACGAACTGGCAAAAAAATCTGGTCTGTGCTTGAGACCTGTATCTTAATATTTGCGAGCAGTCTACACCAAATTTGGTCATCCTGGCTTATCACCTGTCAGCCTCAAATTACGAATATTTTCAAAACAAAGCCAACTCAACATGGCTCAAGACAGAAATTTTCTATTGACGGCAAGCATCAAAAACGAGAGTAATTTGAAATCTTATAAATTTTATTGCTATTAAATCTTTTAATCGTTATTAAAGAAAAAGTTAATTGTTAAAAGTGACAAAAATTAGAAACTCAGAATTCGACAATAAATACCCAATTACAGCGACTACCGAAGAACAATGAAATTCAATAAAATCACAAAATTTCTAATTCAATCATATAATCATTCAATCATTTGATCATTTAATCGAACTTTTTATATCAAAATCATAAAAGCTGTTGGCGTTCAAAGTACTCGTTGATTTAATTTCTATAATTTTGTGCTGTACTAAATTGTGTGCATCGCTTTAAACGCCAAATCTTCAGATGACGTTTTTCTATATTTACTAGAATACATCTAATAAAATTTACTACAACAAAATACAGTTCATTAACAGTCCAAGACTAACATCTAATGTTCAAAAAATGAATTGACGTAAATATATAACAAAAGAAAGAAACCCAAGCAATAACTATGTATAACCTATTCTAGTACCAGTATAAAACCCATAAAAAAACAAAACCAAGAAGAAACAAAATCATAAACATAACGAACGTAAAATAACCGAAAAAAGGAAACGAATCCCACGACATAATCCTTCATATGCAGTTGCGTGTCTATCACCAAAATCTTTTATACCCCCATCAATTTTGCTCCCACATGGCTCTTTCCGCGACAACTCTTCTAATCTCGGCTTCCACGATATCTATTTGTTGTACAGCGCCAATAACAATGATTCGAACGTTAGTTCCCGGTATGATAACAGTTCGCGGATTATTTCGCGCTTCAAAATCCACATGGATGACCAAATCAGGGAGGATTGTTCCGCGATACAGACTTGCACACCATGCGAAATCATCAGTCACTGATCTCTTGACCATTCCTCTTGAAGTTGGAGATCTAGGTGCTGCATTTTCGGAGCTAGTCCACAATTGAGATGCGCTGGCATCAATATTAGCAAGAAGATACCTGTTAAGAACGCAAGATTTTCTTGCAGCGGTAAATTTGTAAATATCAGGCATAACTTTATGAACGGCAGCAGCTCTCAAGACTGCTCTACCTTCAGCTCCTACCGTAATATCCTCGTGATGATCCGAATCGTCAGGCTCAAACATATTAGAATCAATCAGAACGAGACTACCTATCCTCTGCTGAATCTCACTTAAAAGCATAGAGCCAACAGCAACAACACCTTCAATAGAAATGACAGCCCCGCGAGGCTGATTCAGAGGAAGAGAGGTAGGTATTTTCGCAATAATTTCATATTTTGTCTCAAACGGGATTGAAAGACCAATGTCATGACTATGACCTTGAAAATTCACCAGTAACTCAGCATCATCACTTTCGGTGGGCTTAAGTTGTGGTTTGACCGAAACATTATCCGGGAAAGTAGAACTTATGGAAGGCAAATGGATTTGGCCTTGACGTTGCTGCGCGGAGGGAGAGCAGATGTCATCTGAACGAGGTCGCTTAGCTGAAACGTCATTATCTGCGGCATTGTGTTCACCATTGATGATATTTGAAATCGTATATCCATTACGGGGTTCTGGAGACGAAGAAGTTTTGCGAGTGAGAGACAGTAAAGCTTCGACACCCTGACGAGCATCCGATGAGGTAGGAGTGGGCAGCAAATCGTTTCTGGGTAATTGTAAAATAGGTGGAAGATGATGGAGTGTGTCAGTGCCGGCTGTTGGCGGAGGTAAGTGAATATATGCAGATGCTGACCCAGGAGACACTGCGGACGAAGGTGGACTAGTACGCATGGGAGGGAGGCCAGCAGGATGGTCAAGCATGCGGCCCTCGGCAGGTCGCTGAACTACCGAATTGGGAACAGCCGATGAAGCCGAAGAACGCGATGCCGGAGTATGACCGTGGCATTTCGCACAGATGCTCGAAGAAGGAGACGCGAGAGAGGCATTAGCATGGCCAGGCGACGAAGCAGAGGATTGTTCGTTGCCACGTTTGGCATTGCGGCGGGGCTGATACCGGTAATCAGGAAACCGTTCGAGATGGGATTTTTTTTCTTCCTAAATTGGGAGACAGGTCAGCAAGAACGCAAACGAAATTATAGGAAGGAATCATACATCACCAAGTCTTTGCCATACGGCCTTCTCTTCAGGAGAAAGATTACGCCATTGCTCACCAATGATCTTTGAGATTTCAGGATTTGTTTTTCCCGGATGGTCGGCAACTACTGCGGCGTGATGGTGTTGGCGGTAGAGAATGAAGGCGTTGCGAGGCCTTGGGACCCGAGCCACCTGCGGACAAAGACAAATGGCAGGTGGTGGAGAAGAAGATGCTGACGACGAAGAAGCCGAAATGACGGGGTCAAAGGCGGATGCCAGGGCGCGCACGTCTGGTGATTGATTTGGTGTGGAATCACTATCTAAAATATGCGGGAGCTAAATTATAAGCAGCGCCATTAGTTAAAACTGACCAAGGACGGAGATTACGGAGCAACGTACCGAGTGCAATGGACGCGGTTGGGCAGCAGTCATTGCCATGGGGGCTGGAAACTGCAACGACAAACGAACCAACAAAAAGGTACAAAAAAGTAACTACAAAAAGGAAAAAACACCAAGAAAGAGGAAGAGCAGCGACGAGAGCAAAGACAATAATCTTTGCCGGCAAGCGCGGCTTCTCTGAAGACACAATGGAAGCCATCATCGAACGCCCGCCTGCCCCCGGCAACTGAGGCACCGACCGCTCCGGTCAGAAAGCTCCGAGTCCCGGTCCGGTCTTTGGCGCGGGGGGCAAGGGCTTCCCCTCGAAACACCGAGATTTAAGTGATTATGAGAGCGTGCTGGGAGGTAATGCCTAGCACGTCCCGTGCCGAGGTCCGATTGTTATGCGCTCAGGTACTCTCTGCTCTTTATCCGTGTATTTACCTCACTCACGACTCAGATCTTTGTTCAACTTCAGGAAAGAGCTCAGAATGTTGCCATACAATCGCTGACATTGTTCTCAAACGAAGCATCACTTGGTACGTCAAAAGCCCGTCCCTATCAGGTGTTTTGTTTACTTTCGTTTCGTCAGCAGCTTACAACCCTTACCAGCAGAGATACAGACAACCTTGAATAAGTCGGCGTACAATGATGCTGACGCACTCCAGAAACCGGATGGCTCGCACCGTGCGGCTGAGCTATAATTATTATTAATGTCAGTAAGTTAAACCTTATTCCCGGAAAGAACGTAGGGGATTTTGTTTTTTGTTTGTTACAGAGCGCCGCAGTCAGCTAGCATTGTTCAAAATCAAGATCGAAAAATTCTCTTTATATGTCGGCTCTTCTCGCATTGCTTTGTCCGGTCGACTTGGCTTTTCATTTTGTTCACGCGCGCAAACTTACTCCGTATGATTGAATTTAGTCCAAGCTCATCTTTGGTTCAATAAATTTCCCTTTCTATCATAACTCGCTTGTATGTAGGCTTAACTTTAGACATTTAAAAATCTCTCTGACCTTGATCTTAGACAATATACAAAGTGAAAGTACAAACTGTACAAGCATTGTAGCTATGCCTTCTTTGCATGAGTTACCGCCATCAGCCACTCTTCTGTTAGGTCTTGCATTTGGCGTTATCGCTACTGTATCTACTCAACGCATTGTCACGAGCTATCGTTTATCTGAGCAAGAGCTACCATTGCCTGAAATCAAGGATGGCATCGAGGGACTTATTGGCAACACTCCATTGATGAAAATCAAGTCGCTCTCAGACGCTACAGGCTGTACAATTCTTGCCAAAGTTGAACTACAAAATCCCGGCGGCAGTGCCAAAGATCGAGTAGCTTTGGCAGTTGTTGAAGAAGCTGAACGAAAAGGTTTAATAAGGCCTCACAGAGGTGATGTAGTCTTTGAAGGAACATCCGGATCTACTGGCATATCCTTGGCCATGATCTGTCGTGCTAAAGGGTACACTGCTCACATTTGTCTACCTTCCGACACTTCAACTGAAAAGGTCGAACTACTTGAAAAGTTAGGCGCTGTAGTGGAGAAGGTGCCGCCTGCGGGAATTGTTGATCGGCGTCAATATGTTAATCTAGCACGAACACGAGCTCAAGAGATGAATCAATCCGCCGCTGTCCTCGACATAACATCACATGATGAGAAAGTTAATGGCAGCAGAGGATTATTTGCCGACCAATTCGAAAACGAGGCAAACTGGCGCACGCATTACGAACATACCGGTCCTGAAATATTCCGGCAATCAGGCGGGCACTTGGATGTTTTTATCAGTGGCGCTGGAACGGGCGGAACAATATCTGGCGTTTCTCGGTACTTGAAATCCAGATTACCCGACCTACGGGTCGTACTGGCAGATCCTCCGGGAAGCGGATTGTTTAACAAAATCAAGTACGGCGTTATGTTTGATGTGAAGGAGCGTGAAGGTACTCGAAGACGGCATCAAGTAGACACATTAGTAGAAGGCATAGGGATCAACCGCATAACGCAAAATTTTGAAATTGGAAGACCGTTGATCGACGATGCAATACGAGTGACCGATCCACAATCACTTGCAATGGCACGATATCTCGTGGAAAATGATGGGCTGTTCGTCGGTTCTTCTACGGCCGTAAATTGTGTAGCAGCAGCTCAATACGCAAGAAGAATAGGCCCAGGTCATACTATAGTGACTGTCATCTGCGATTCGGGTACCAGACATTTATCCAAATTTTGGAAGGAAGCAGGGCAAATAGGTGGTGAGACTGGTCTTGATTTGGATACCGTGCTGAGCTCTTAGTTTCGGTAGTGTTAATTAAGATTAAAAAAAATCATAAGGAGCATTAAATACAATCGAAACAAAAACTCCGTCCACACTGAAACCCATCAGTACCACACCTTTTCTTTTCATCACCGTTCTGTGTACTTTGAGAAATCGTCAGTGAATCGCTCTCGCTATCCGGGATTTCGATTAAGGCTCCTTGATTTCTCAACTTTGATGGCGAATCAGTATAAGAGCGATTTCTTATTGTAGGAGAATGCGATCTAGATGGAGATTTTAGCGTCGAACTTGAAGTAGCTTTTGGAGGAGAAGATTTTAAAGACTGTAGATTTTCTACTCCGGATAACAGGAACGATGAACCAAAGTCATGTGCTGCTCTTTGTTTCTCTCTCTCATCTTTTAGCAAACTATTCTGGAACTCTCTTTCGACGTCTTTAGGATGTTCATGAATCGCACAGCTATCATCTTCTTCTATTTGTCCCCAATTTTCATCAACGTCTGATGTATCCTGGATGAGCAGCTGTTCAAAGTTGTCCTCATCAGGTTCAGATTTAAGATTCTTTGTTGATGCGAGAGAGATCGTAGGAAGCTTTGCTTTCGATCGTATAGGAAACGTGTTAGTGCTAGTCACATCATTTTCCAGATTCTCACATATGGACGAACTCCAAATTTCATCGCTTTCCTCATCTTCATCGTCGTAATTGTGCTTCGGAGTTCTATATGTTTTTGTCGTAAATGCATTAACTTGCTTAGCTTGTGACCAAGATTCTAGTAAATATTCGACGCGATGTTGTTTATCATCATCAGTATCTTCGCCGTTGCTACTTGCGTCATCGTCACTATCTTCACTTCCATCTGATAAATCGTTTGAAATGTCTTCTTTTAGATGAGCCGACCATGCTTTAATCAACAAATCCAGCTTTTTCATTTTTGGATCTCGGGTTTGCCCAATGTTCTTTGGAACTTGTCTCTTAAAAGGAGACGAGCTTAAAATATCAATCTCGTCAATTTCTAGGATATCTTGAAACTTCCCATTCTCAATCGCCCGATCATCAATCATATCTTGAAATTCATCATTCTCGATCTTTTGCTCGGGATCAATATCGGCTGCATCCTCTTCCCAACCTCCGGTTGTTTTGTCATAAAAAATAGAATTGCCTTTCCAATTTCCTTTTATTCTTTTCAAATGACCACGATCTTCCACAATCTCGCCAGTAAAAACGTCAACAACATCAGTTTCATTTGTCAAATCACGGCCATACTTGACAAAAATTGACTCCCAAGCAGACTTTAATCTATTTGAGGATTGCTGACGAGCGAACGCTAAATCAAAGAGGGTATCTTTCGAGTCATGATTCTCTTGTGAGGTTTCAATTGGGTCTTTTCTAAACTCCGGAATTTTCATGTGATCTGAATATTGTTCCGGACTATGGAGCTCGACAGAAAGACAGCCCGGTTCAGTTCCAAGTTTTAGATCATTATATACTCCAGAAATGTTTTGATTATGTCCATCGTTTATGTTTTCGGCATTGACATCACTAACGCGACGACGCTTCCTCTGGACCATATCAAATAGACATCACATTAACTGCCGTTTAGTATAACAGCCTGATTCCTTACTTTGCTATCACCAATATCCAACCTTTGTTTTGAAATGACCAACCTTAGTATGCCGTCGTGAAATTCAAAAGTTAGAAAAACGCGAACATGACGCGCTCACGAGAATATAACCTAACCCAAACAGCAAGGGCTTCCTTTCTTTCAAACAAAGTTCCGAGCCCTTTAACCCGCGCTAAAATTAGATTATTTTTAGAGTGGACTTAACTGCGGTACCTATTTTTGAAGCTGACCCGCGCGACATCTGCGTTTCTTTTTAAGAAGCTGCAATTCAGGGCTAAAACGACTTTTGATGGTGAAACAGGCGCATCAGCCGCAGGAGTCATTTTTACATTTGTTGATCCCTTTCTAGAGTTAGTTATCGCCTATATTCTTTTTGTTAATTTTCACGTTTACAGCCTGTAGTTCTTCGATGAGTAAAAAGGTAGCACATTGGCAAATGCTACAGACGTCACTCATTTTATGTTGTCGCGCAGTACATTAAACAGCAAGAGCTATAAATATGAGAGTTTCATTTTTGAGAACGAGTCTGTGCGGACAAAAAAGAGGAGGTAAGCGCAGAGGCAGAGGAAGCGCCATCAAAGCAATTTGTCTATTCGCTAGCGTAGAGCAGCAAGACGAGAAAGATCGTCAAGGCAGAAAGAGTCACCACCGCCTGAGGGTAGTTTTATTTCGCTGCTCAATTCTAGCACAGTAGCTGATTGTGTTCACCATATTGCATTAAGGAAGTCATTCGCGTCTACTTGTTGAACAGCGAATTTACTGTAAAACGTATCTGAAACTTAAGAATTGCGGATTAGGGCTTGATTGAGCATTTCATAGGACGCAGACATACACGGACGCATTGTGCAGTTCGATTTTATTTTCCTTATTCCCAAAAGGGCAGCAAGACTAAAGGAAGATGAAGCTATGTACAATGCGGCATCCTCTGTGCGCCCCGCACTCCACATATGTATCTGCTCAAAACGACAAATCTTAAACAAGGAACACACAGAAGAACAGCATGCAAGGGGCGAACAGAGCGGGCTCTTAACGGCAGAACAAAGTTGATTAGTGACGTCGATCTGCGCCGCTTTTGATTTCTTGGTACTGTACCTGAGTTGCACTCACTATACAGTACTTTTTGAGCTATTTGAACGCTCTCGGAGTTGAAGTCTGTGAAAGTTTTCAAGGACACAGCATATTCTCTTGCGAACTGCAATGATCTTTTTACTACTATCAAGGTTGTTTGCTGACCTTTCTTACTATTGTGAGTCTGCTTTCTCCTTTTCTTCTTCAACGTCACTTGGAAAGCTTGTGGGTGTGATATCATGGGTCTCGTACTCCCCACAATTTCTTCACAGGCAGCCACTAGCGAGAGCCCAACCGATGTTTGCATTGAGCTCATCGCGAACGGAATTTCCACGAATAACTCCGCATCCGATCGGGTGACAGCTATGAAATACTAAATGTCCGCAATGTCACTGTATACCTCCACACTTTTGCTCGTGAATCCGGATACATGTATACCAGTTGAGTTGGTGTACAAATCGGTCCTTGCTCAAGCTCTTCATGCCACACTTCCCCATGGCCGCTTGGACATTTTTGTCGCGCGACCACCAGAGGTGTTCCGCGACGCACACTACGTAGTCGCACAGCTCTATTCATTGACCGCAGAGCTAGCTCAAAAAGAAAACAGACAGAATGTTGAAATTTGCGTTCTGTTGCAAGGGGTAGGCGGATTTGATATAGGACGGGCACGAAATAAGAACTGGGAGGTCGTTATTATTGGAAAATTTGGTAATCGGGTTTCTTTATTGGATATAATGGTTAGAATTATTCTAACTTATAACAGACTCCAAGTTGTTGCCAATATTTATTGAAGAAAGACAGAGATTTTTGAATCAGCCGGCTTTACAGGCGTTAATATTACCGTCAAGGTCAAACTCCAGTGCTATATCGAATGAGACACAAGATTCAAGGTCGACGATCGAAGTTGGAGAGGCAGGATTGGTTGTGGATAATGAAGATAATGAAGAAGAGATGTGCAATGACCAAGGTTCCGAAGACGAAGGAAAAGACGGTTCATATTCTGTAGTTGCTCGTATGTGGTTTTGCTGTGTGTTAATTTCAAGCTCTAACTCAATTCTAGTTGGGGGCACATTTGATCATCTTCACGATGGACACAAAATCCTGCTTACTATGGCAGGTTTCTTAGCATCGAAAATTCTCATTATTGGAGTGACTGGTGAGACTCTACTGCAAAATAAAAAGTACAAGGAGTTTATGGAACGATGGGAAGACCGAAGCGCAAAGGTACTGAACTTCTTGGCATATGTTTATCCTGGACTAAAGGCGACGACACACGAAATCAACGACATATATGGAGATGCTGTCAAGATCGAAGATATTGATGCGTTGGTTGTCAGTGGGGAAACTCGAAAAGGTGGGACTGCTGTGAATGAAGAGCGACGTAGACGGGGCATGCATAGTCTTAAAGTGTGGGAGATTGGGGTGGTCAATGGCGATGCAGCTCACGGCTGGGCAGGCAAACTGAGTAGCACAGACATCCGCAGGCGTATCGCCGAAGATGCGCAAAAGCAGCAGTCTTGAATTGCCGTCCACGTACCAGAACCCAGATCTGGTTTCTTGTGCGGACTAGAGCAGGCTTGTTTCAGCGCCAAAGAGATGGCAAATAATTCCATCACGCTGCTTCTGCATATGGAAGGAATACAACAAAACCTATCCGAAGCGGGTTAGGGTATATTTAAATAGAGAGCGGCGCGGCGGTAATAACGGAACCGAGCTAGGAGGCAATTGCAGACGCTTTTCTCTTTCAGGTTGCGCATCCATGCACAGACGTGTTGTTCCGCGCGTTCCAGAGACTTACTGCAATGCACTGCGAACTCTACGTCGGCGCGTGTCTTCAATTTCGGACTTCTGCAATCTCCCATTCGTTCGCGCTACTGAGTCGGGACTTTTTACAGGCTGCTGCTTAGTTTTGGAATCACCTTGGTAGATTGTTTAGTTTTGCTGATTGCGAACAGACCGGTAATTTTAGTCTCTTCATTAATCCAATCTCTTTAAATTAACCATCATAAACCGGAGAGCCAAGCCGGCATCAAGCCGCCTAATCTCGGTTTAAAGTTTGAACTTTCTCCCGCTGCGTCAACATGACGTAGGTGGGCATGAGACTTAATATAGTATCAAATCTGCAATTTCACAGTTCGGCGAGATCAGTTTACATCTGCAAACAAGTTTATACCAAAAGACAAAGACTACGAATGAGCATCCTAGCAGCAGACTGTCAGCGAGACGGTACTGAGCTAATGAGTTCCGTCGAGTTGGTTGTCTCACAAACGGCGCTAATTCCCGTTTTGTACTGGTGACTTTTAAACTAGCGGCACGGGTCCGGGCCTAACGCCCGGGTCAGTTTCCCCTTGAGTTGTGTTGTATCACGCTCGTCAGTGACAGTTTTTACCAGTGTCGCTGCGCACTCTTCACCGATTCCCCAACTCTCATCGTCCACGCTGTCGTCAATTCTGTTTATTCCCAGTTTGCTGCTTCGTCAGCTTGGTTTATTTTACTATTTTCCTTTTTTTTGTTTTGTTTTTGTTTTGTTTCTTTGTGCCAATTCGATTTTGAATTCTGTTTTGGTTTCCTCAGCGGCTCTGATGTCGCCTCGTTAATTTAACTAAGACAAACTTCTTGTTTCCTTGCTCTTTTGCCTGGTGCGCGAGCTAGGTACGCTCCCAGCTGCATCGCTTCTTCTGACTTGTTTGCTCATCAGTTCTTCAGATTCTACTATGTCGTCAGTATCCTCATTGACCATGAGTGCCGCTCCGGCATTTGTTTTTCCTTTGCACCACACACTGTCCCCAACCGACGTTGTTGCCGATCGGCCTCAATCTACAATAAGCCCGATCGTAGTCCCTCGTCCAGTTCGTGGTCACGCGCGTCATCGTTCTGCTGCAACTCTTTCTGTTTCTGCTCCTTTGTATGAGCCATCGTTTCGGCCACCGAAGAACGAAAAAGACTCTCTCGAAATAGTTGCTGATGCTTCGTCATGTCTGGCTCCAAAGCCGCGTAGCCCCTCGCGAAAGCATGCGCACCGCCGGTCGGCCGCTATCTCACACGATTTCCTTGCAGACCTTCGTCTTGAACAGCAGCAGCAGCAAGACAGAGCTTCTGCCACTCCTCTTCCTCCATCACCTACTCCTTCTCGTGCTGAGTCGCCGTGCCCGTCAACTTCATTTTCCCTCGACTCAACAATATCTTCTCGATCCGGCTCTGCTGTGTCTGTTTCGTCCACTTCAACCACTCCTCCTACTCGCACTAAAGTCATGTTCTCATCAGCTATCGAATTTATACCCTCCCACTCAACCACCACATCTACCTCCACTACGGCAACTTTGACTCCGACTGGTATCGCAAGTGATGGCACTCCACGGAATTTCTCAAAATTCACGACCCCACTTTCGCAGAAGGAATCATGTGATCAGCTTTCTGGAAGATTGAGCGACGGTACTCTTGAAAAGAAAGGTAAAACTTGGTCTTTCATCAGATTTCGTCGGAAGCATGACAGTGGCATCAACCGGAGTCTTTCTCCACCACCTACAGAAGAAGAGGACGATGACGACGAAGACGAACATGAAATATTCTCTACTCCGCGACCGGCTACTCCTCCTCATGTGTCTCATGTTCCTCGTTCTATAAATTACTTTACTCGTTCTGCCACGCCAGAACCTGTGATTGACTTGGATGCTGCCCTGGGTCCAAGTGGGACTCCATCAATGCTCTCAGGTGGATGGACCTCATCTAGCCGTCACCGACGGACTGAATCTGCTCCAGGGCTCATTAGCGGTACACAATCGGTGGATTTTCGAACATTTTCGAAATCTATGAACATGGCACTCGACGGAAACTCAAGATCTAGCTCGAGTTCGGTTCCACGAGGAATGAAACGCAAAATGACTGTAGTCGCAGAGATTTCTGAAATCGTTGAAGAGACGGATGAAAACACTACAGTACCCAAGGAGGTCGAAACAGTTGTCTCAGAAGAAAGAACTACCGTCGCCACCTTTGACAATGAACGAAGACGTAGCGTCTGGGAAGATTTTGTCAGCTCATTTAATTTGAAACAAGACTCTGGGATTGAGAGACCGTCATCGGTTGTTACAACTAGTTCTAAAGTTTCGTCGAATGCCAAATCTATGCTGTCAAATGACGAAGTTTTGGTAATGGATGAAAACGGCGAAGCTGTCGTTCTGGGAGAGCCCGGTCCTGAAATTCGGCATTACAATAGCGAGACTGAGTCGCATAATGCCAGTGCCTCGAATTCACTGCACAATTCCTGTTCTATTTCTTCTTTTTCTGATGAGGAGCTGACCAATCCTGATAAGCTTCGTCACAAAGAAAAAGCACAATTCGGTATTAAGAATGGAAATTTGAAAGTAAGGTCACAGGATCGACGCAGAAGCTTTGTTGGCGGGCTGAAGAGTGCGATGATGAGAAGTCAATCGGTCGGTAACTTGCTACATACCAATCACGAACTGTCAAGCTCTCCACCCAATGCGGTGGCCACAAATAAAGGAGGAAGTAAATTACACCGGCGAAGGTTAAGTAAGCCAGATCAGTTGGAATTTGTTTTGCAATCTGGACTCCAAAAGAATGAGCACGATCGATCTGGTGAACCGAACAAACTGGGGAAGAACAAACACGGTTGGAAAAGTCATGGAAATTTACCAGATATAAATACACAACCGATTGTTCCTAATCGGCATAGGAAACGGCTGTCGGTGAATACTACTACTAGTAGTATATTGAGAGCTGGCACGATGAAGAAGTCTACTAAATCAAAGAATTTGGTTAGCCGGATGTGGGACTGGATGAGGGGAGTAAAGAGCACTGCTTAGGTATTGGAAAGGCGATTGATTAATTGATTTGCTAAACTTGCGGGAAGGAGCAAGACAGTTTGTATTTAATTGTTGCGATATCAACGCAAACGGAGAATTGTTTTAAGGTTATCATGTGTTTGTTTATAATATTGTTTTTGGGGGTTCTTTTTGTGAGTTGTGTTAAGCGTGCATTTACGGTTAAAATTGTTCGAGTTTAGTTTGTGTCGATATTGATTGCATAATTGGGAAGTGTTAACCTCGAAGGTCAAGATTTGCGATTGGAAGTAGCCAACTAATAAAGTTTCATATAATTGCTAATATTTGTTTTCACATCAAATGAAGACGTGTAAGAGAATAAAAGGCTAGAACCAGCGAGCGCCCTTTCGGTTTGCTTGACCGAGTTAACGGTTGTTTTGAGGGACGCAAGGGGCCACAACGCTTACAGATCGCACTGTCAATTAATTGATGTAGGGAGCAATCTACAAACTTTGTACCTGAAAAGTAGATGAGATGCGTAGATTGCGGTGCGGTTTGTAGAATGTTCTTTTGAGATGTAGATGCAAATCAAACCTGAATAGGTAAATACACACTCAATGAAACAAGCATCAGCAGACACCTGTAACTAGAGTTAAGAAGAATCAGGTACAGAACTACAGTTTCGGAGGTAGTCAAATCTCGCTTGCACCGCGAAGAGTGACAGGTCAAGTGACCGCCTTAAGGACAGAGCCGTCACATGACTTTTTACTTGCAAAGACAAGACATCGACTATACATTGGCTATGGAGTTTCAAAAGGTGCTTTGCTACAGCCACTTAGATACTATTCTGTTGCTTGCCTTAATATGTTATTCAGTTACGAGGCAGCAACAGCAACTATTAAACGATTATCGTTGGAAAAGCGCATGAATCTACTTTGGCGTTCAGGTCGCCCTGCCCAAACTTTACTTTAATCTGTGAACCCGACCCGATCTAATCTAACCTTCTATGCGGCTCAACTTTTTTAAAATCACGTGAACAGAAAAAGGTCATGTGACTATAATAATCTCTGAGTTTTTGTTTCCTTTGAACTTTCTTGCTCCAGCGAAGTTCTGCTTTGAATGAATCAGTGTTGATCGCCAGAACTACTTCTGCGAGTTGTCGTAGCTGCGAACAACAAGTCACGAATCAACTCGTGCACGAAAAACTGGCTGGTCTAAATTGGTTGCGGAATCTTGGTACTTGGGCTCTAATGTGGGATTAGAGGTTTAATACTATCATCATCATCATCAATAGTCATTCGTAAGTACTCTTTTCTGCACATTATCATCTTGTCTATCTGTTTTATACTGTTTGGAGTCTGGTCATATCTTTTGAAGAAAATCTTAAATGAGCTTGTGTAATTTTGTCTGTCCTTTATTGTAATTGGTTTCATTGGCCTCTTGCTTGTTTTATATGTATTTAGGTATATCAATTGATTGTGTAATTTTCTTCATTTTTTATTTCTTTTCGTCAATCATGAAAAGTAGCGTTTCATGTTTTTTCCAACTTAGTTTTCACAGCTAACCATCCCTTGTTCTTAGTTTGCTTATAAAAAAATGCAGGTCTATCGTGATCTCACACCGCCAACTGCAGTCACCCATTCTTTATCAGCAGTCTTTATTTCTCCCGACTCTTCAAATCTTATAGTAGTTCGAGGATCAAGTTTACTGCAAATTTATGACTTTGTCTCGCATGAATCTCAATTAGATGAACTTTCATCCTTCGCCGCCGAGCGAACTCAAAGCAACGGCGACTCGAGAACCACGTCAGACGGAAAATTAAACACTCAGGAACAGCAACAACAGGATCAAACAGACGAGAACTTCTTAGCTGATATTGGCTTGGAACAAAATCTTACTACGCATCGGACTAAATTAGTATTGGTCACTGAGTATGCTTTAGATGGTTTTGTAACTGATCTGGCAAAGATACGAACAGTAGCTGATTCGCACCGTGATTATGTACTAATATCTTTTGCCTCAGCCAAATTATCTTTGGTATCATGGGACTCTTCTAAACACACAATATCCACAGTATCGCTTCACTACTACGAAAAACCTACTGGCATTCTAAATGCGACAATCAACACTGATATTGCTCAAGATTCATCAATATTGAAAACAGATCCTGCAAGTAGTTGTGCATGCTTCAAATTTGGAAGTGACATGTTTGCATTTTTGCCATTCAAAAAGGTTGATGAAGATGATTTCGTTGATGACTCAACAGACAACACAAAGTCAGGCAAACAGGCAATTTATTATCCTTCATTCGTTGTTCCGGCTACTATGCTTGATGACGACATTGCTCATGTCATTGATATTACTTTTTTGCACGAGTATCGCGAACCTACGCTAGCTATCTTGTATCAGCCAAAACGAACCTGGACAGGGTTTATTCACGATCGAAGAGATTCAGTGGCGTTGACAGTCGTCGCGCTTGACCTTCAACAGCGTGCTTCTACTTCCATCTTGAGTGTTCTAAGTTTACCTTATGATTTAGTATCAACAACTGCATTACCTGCTCCAATTGGTGGTACTTTATTGCTTGGAGCCAATGAAATCGTTCACGTTGACCCAGCTGGTCGTGCCGTTGGTCTTTCAGTAAATATATTTGCACAAGAAACATCAAAATTTGATTTCATAGACTTTTCACATTTAGAGTTGAAACTTGAAGGTAGTAAAGCTGTATATTTACAAGACAACATGGCGTTAATTGTTCATGGATCTGGAAAGCTCTATCTGTTGGTTTTCACTCTAGAAGGTCGCTCCGTTGAGGGATTGAGTTTGTATCTTGTTACCGACGACAGCCATCAAGCTGGAGGAGCAGCCTCATGTTTAGAGATCTTTTACCAGAAAAAGAGGCTTTTCATTGGATCCCCGGACGCGGATAGTCTGCTTCTTTCATGGCGTAAATCCGGTGAAAAAGTTGCATCTAAAAACGATACCGAATCTGCTCCGATCAGTGATAGCGTACCAATTCTATCGAAAGACTATGACGATGATGATGAAGACTTATATGGTGAACCTACAGTGACTAGCTCTAGCCTTCGCACTAGTGGAGCTACCGAGATAGGAACAACAAATGGGTATATCAACTCCGCTGATGCTTATAAATCTGTCAAATTTACTGTACATGACCGTATAATAAATTATGGACCTATGGTCGACGTCACAATAGGATCAGTTGAAGTCCGTGGAAACGTCAAGTCCAATGCAGAAATCAGTTCTAAGCTTGAAGTTGTCGCTGCAAGAGCCGGTACATCTTCCAACGCTGGACTAAGTATTTTTCGGCAATCCATCACTCCTCGCGTATTTGCAAGATTTTCTCTGCCTGATTGTAAAGCACTATTTACGGTCAAAACAAAGTCTCGCGATACTCTGACAAGCGGTATCGATACAGCTATCAGCGATCAAGTGGATAAATATATGATTATTTCACGAATGGATGAAAGCGTGGCTTATGATATTAGTGAACAATTTGATGAAGTCAAAAACAGTGAGTTTGACTCAAGAGGAGCAACCGTTGCTTTAGGCTCAATCCTAGATGGTACTAGAATTGTCCAGTTATGCGCAACAGAAATTCGAATATATGATTCGGATCTGAAGATTGTGCAAATGCTATTAGCATATGACACTGAGGATGATGCTGATAGTGATGCCAACAAAGAATCTGAACGCGAACCAGAAGTCGTCAGTGCTTCGTTTTCTGATAATGCTGTACTAGTGTTATTAGATAACGGTGCTGCGACTGTATTAATTGGAGACCAAAAGAGTCTTGAATTAACGGAAGAACAAAAGTTTGGGAAAGGAACTGTGAGTTGATACTTTTTTCCCAAAGATGTGGATAGTGCTGACTATTTGTGCAGAAATTCTCCGCTGGATGCTTGACAACAATGCCTCAATCGTTTTTTCCTTTGCTAGCGAAACACGAATCTTCAAGAAAGCGTAAACGTGATGATGATACTTCATACGATCATGCTTCGTCTAACGCGGACTCTTATCGAAAGATTGATGCTGAGGACGAAGTTGAACATGTTGCAATCATGGTAACAAGCCACGGAGAGGTTCAAGTACGTTTTCACTGTCAATTATCAATTACGTGCGTCTCAACTGACTGGTTGCAAATTTAGATATATCGTTTACCAACTTTACAACTCTTGTATAGCATCAAGCATGCAGATCTATTACCTCATCTTCTTGAACAAGTTACCCATACTGATTCTTCCTTGACATCGAATAATATAGAAAGTACTACAAGGTCATCAATATCATCTGCTCGCCGTAAATCTAGTATTGGACTTGTTTCTCGTGGTCCAAAAGAAAGCGGAAAAGAGTACCGCATAGTGGAAGTTCTTTACGCGTCTTTGGGTGATTCAGTCCACAAGCAGAATTATTTATTTATGCGCACTGACGATGGAGATGTCTGTATTTATGAGCCATTTGTGACTAAAGATGAAAATTCTGGGGTAAAGTTTTCGAAAATCGAAAACATGAAAATCACAAGGTCTGCTTTCCCAGCTGCTTCAACATCAAGTGACTCTACAGAAGCCAGGGATTTGAAAAAAACTCGTATTCCTCACTTGTTCCCATTACTTGAGCAAAATGGCTATGACACTGTGTTTTTTGCCGATGGCGTTACTCGCGATACTTCAATACCGGGCCCACAAGTACCAGAAGACGGAGAAGTTTCAGAGTCAGACGCTTTTTTTATCGTGAAAACTGCAAAGAGTTTACCAAAAGCGATTCCATTTGCCGGTGGACCGGGCGTTAAATTTGTAAACTCGTTTCACTCATTAAACGTTGATCACGGATTCATTTATGTTGCTAGAAATGTATGATAGTTATTACTTATGGCTGGCTTTGATTGTCACTAACTCTTTGTTTTAGGATATGGTTCGAGTTTGTACGCTTCAGGACGATTATTCTCTAGATGGAACTTGGCCTGCAAAGAAAGTATATTTGAATGAAGATATACATGCGATAGCATATCATTCTGATCAGCGAATGTACGTTGCGTCTGTTTCCAAAGACATTCAGTTCTGTTCTAAAGAAGAGGAAGATGAAAGAGAAGCTGAGCTTGAAGGTACGTTAAATCTATTTCTTGTATGTTTTCTTTTTTTTTGCTAAGCAACGTTATAGAAGCCTCAAAATTCCCCGCATCAGTAGCTCAAGGATCTCTTAAACTGATCTCTCCAAAGTCGTGGATTACTGTCGATTCTTATGATTTTGCTCGCAATGAAACCGCGCTTGTTGTCCGCGCTGTTAACCTGCAAATTTCTGAAACTTCAAGCGCTCGGAGACAATTTATCGCTGTCGGTACTGGTGTATTTTACGGTGAGGATCAACCGTCAAAGGGATTTGTCTATGTTTTTGAAGTGAATGAAGTTGTACCTGAACCCGGAAAACCTGAATACAACCACAAACTAAAATTGATTGTCAAAGAAGATGTTCGTGGCGTGGCAAGTACTTTATGTGAAGTACACGGCTACCTATTATCTGCTCAAGGACAGAAAATCATGGTGAGAGCACTTCGAGAAGATGGTTCGTTTCATCCGGTTGCATTTATGGATATGAATTTATACGTATGCGAAGCAAAAAGTGTTAAAAATGTCGTGTTAATGGGTGATGTTATGAAAAGTGTTTGGTTTGTTGGTTTTTCTGAAGATCCGTTCAAGATGCAACTGTTTGGTAAAGATCTTAGAAAAGTGGAAGTCGTGGCTTGCGATTTTGTTGTTAGCGGTGAATACTTGAACTTTGTTGTGACTGATGCAAAAGGCAAACTGCACATTTTGCAATATGATCCGGAGGATCCGAGATCATTATCTGGACAACGATTGAGTGCACGGGCAGAATTTTTCACGGGAAGAACGATTGAAGCTCTGAAAATGGTTCCGCAAGCTCAGATTAAAAAGTTGTTGGCACCTAAATCCTCTTTTGCAAATGTGAATGAGGATGAAGATCAGAAATCTGAAGATGAGCAAAACGCATTACAGCCAACATTACCTGCATCAACGGCACAATTTTTGTGTATTGGAGTTACGAGTTCTGGAAATTTAGTTTCAGTTCATCCAGTCTCGGAAACCACATATAAAAATCTAACTATTGTGCAGCAACAAATGACAGAGAAACTAGAGCATATCGCAGGATTGAATCCAAGGATGCATAGAACTCTTTTCGCTAGCGCCGACTTTGCAGGTAGCGGTGGAAGTAGTGGAGCAGGAGGAAGTGCTAGTAATGGATCAGCAACAAGACAGGTTTTGGATGGCAATGTGTTGTTGAAATTTGCTGGACTATCTTTGGATCGACAGGTTGAGATAGCTGAGCGAGCTGGAAAAGGTGCAGATGCTGAAATTTGGCATCATCTGGTGGAGCTGGACAGATCGTTGGGGTACATGTAAGATAGATGGAACAAGCGCAAGGCAGATTGTAAAATAGAGTTATTTATTGAACGACAAATTAAAACTGTGACAAGGGTATAATTTGGCTACCAAAAGTTGGAGTGTATATGTATATATTTAACTTAGAAAACAAATAACAAACGCCTAATGCATACACAACATTTTATCCCGAACAACATATCTCCATTTTTTCTGACAACAATGACTTCAGGGCAACTGACTGAGCACCATAATTGTTTCAGATAACTCTTCACCAGAGAAATTCTAGCATGAAACAAATCTAGAATCACAAACATAATTGCTAAGGTAAATAAAAAAAGAAAGCCCAGAACTTTTTAAAATCATGACAAATAAGGAAACCATAAAAGAAGTTTTAACGACGGGTAGATTGAGTACGCCTCATATATAACATATCGTTAATCTTAGACAACTCTTAAATAGAGATGTGTATAATACACGCGAATGGACCAGAAACCATGTTTTAGTTTCGAGCCTTGCTCTTGCTTCGTCTTTTGACCGGGACTTTGACCAAGACCTCTTCCTTCTGCTCTTCTTCCTGTTCTTCTTCATCGACAGACATCTCAGCAGCCTCTTCCTCTTCCACTTCCTCCATGGCATTCTCGACGTCTTCCACAGCTTCAGTGTTTCTGACACGGGGAATGAGACCACCTTGTTTAAGTAATTCTTCATTCTCAGCCACAAGTTTACGGTCTTCCTCACGCTGTCTCGCTTTGTTGTCACGCATTCTGTTCTTGTAAAACGCACGTTCACGCTTCGTCCGAATCTCAGCTACGCGCTGCATAGCATTAAGAGTAAGAGCGACAAGTTCACGATTGTATCGAACTGGTACATTGCGGCGTGCTGCAAAAGTGAGAGTAGAATCAACAACCATCTCTTTACCAGCTGATTTACGGAAAGCCTTAGTCCAGCGAACTTTGCGGGGATTTCTCTTCATCTTGAAGTTTTTGTGACATTTTGAACGACTAGGTTATGATTAGGATATTGAATGAATAACGATTGTAAAATAGGAAACCTTACCAAAACCGGAATTCTTTAGCGTCATTACGAACGAACATAATTCCATGACCAGGCTTGAATAGTATATCAGTAATCTTTGCCCGGAAATCAATTTCTAATGTAGTTGATGCTAGAAACTTACATAAACTGGCGATGAGCAAAAACTGCAATTGTAAACCCTCATTTTTTAGAATCAAGCTCAATGATCTTCTTATAATTGATTTTCAAATCCAATAATACTGTCGTAGATCCTTGAAGCCTCGTTTCTGTCTTGAGACCCGTATATTTCACTCCACAGCGTTCTAAAATAACAGAACTTGCTATTAGAGATTTGGTTTCGACAGAAAATTATTTTGCACTGTAGCGCGATACAAAAAAATAAATACCCGTACCCATTACTCCCAACGATGAGTTCTTTGAACAGACAAAGTTCGCAAAGAAACAAAGTTCGCAAAGAAACACTTCTGTTAAAATGGCATGAAAAGTACGGTTTATCACGTGCCGATTATCAGGTCGCTATTGACGTCGTCATCTACTGCAAAATCGCAGATATTTGGGCTCATCTGAAAACGTGAAGGAGCAGCGGTGCCATTAATTTAGCTCTTTTTTACTTTTAACGGTCATACCAGCATTAACATACTTACAAGCTGTTATTGTTTTGAACTTTGTGGTAACGCTTGTGCGAGCGCGATAACTGTTTGATACAAAGCGCAATATACTTTGATTTCTCACAATGTCTGCCGTACGAACAGCTTTTGTCTGGATCGCATTTGGAGTAGTGTGTGGAATCCTTGCACTGATTTCTATTTTGTTTGTATGTATTTTCACCACGTTTTGGTTTCGCGTCGGAAGTGAATCGCTAAACTGATGGACGCGCGGATAGACACGACTTTACACGAAACGATATGAACGTGATGCCTTTGTGACAATCGTCTCCATTTTCTCAATATCAGTAGTTTTGGCTACCGCTTGTTTGTTGCCCGTCGATATCGCTATTGTCAGTCAAACAACGTCCGACATGATGCAGGTATGCACTTACGTGAAGGCATTCTCGAAACAATTTATCTAATTATCTTAATAGCAACTTACCCGGTCAGAAAACGCAGTTAGAATTGGTAAGTAAGATCAGTTTTATTGATAGTGCAATGAACTAATAGTTTTAGTGTATTATTGTGCGTGACACTTTTTTGGAACTGCTCACTGAAGCGTGACGTTCGTAACTAACGCGACATCATAGTGCTATACTCAATGGACGCCTTTTTAATACTTCTTCTTATTCCTTTTACCTACTTTTGGTTCGTACTCTTAACTAAGTAGCGTTAATTTATCTTACAAAATATCTAGGTTTGAAGAATGGGATGACGAATCTGGAGTTGGTGATCGTATTCGCGGAGCACTAAAATACTCGATCATTTTCTTGATCATCTCCATTGTTTTATTGATGCTCGGATTATTCATACCTTACGGTCGGGGTGTACGTGATGGTGAATACGACTTTACGTATTTCCGACAACTTCTAATGGAGAACCGTAAGTGATTCATCCTACATTTTCTTATGCGTAATACTGACAATACTTTAGGTGGTGAACGAGCTTTGACTTTTATCATTGGTGTTCTTCTTTGTCTTGGAATAATTGTCTATGTTATTTACACTGCCATTGGCTTTGCTGTTCTTCCTGTTTTATGTATGAAATATCGACCAAACATGAGTGCTGTTGAGCTCGATGATACCAGAGTCGCTCTGCAGCTGAACCGCGAAAAGCAACGAATGATTGAAACTCGATATGAAGGAACTAGCATTGAGTGGAGCACTCGTGATAAACGTGCGTATGAGGCTCTCCAGCGTGAAGAAAACATACTCGTTCGCAAAGTCCGAGTCAACGCCGGCAATCCTCACTGGTATAAGCCAAGATGGCTTGTTAAAAGCTTTAGATTTGTGGCAAGACCAATCGTGATTATTATTGGATTTTTATTGATGATCATCGCCTTATTGATTGTTGCGTCAATGTTGATTTCTATGTACGCTCAAGCCTTTTGTGAAAAAATAACAATTGCTAACTAGGTGATATAGGGTTGATCATATCAAGAATACTCCTTGCGGAAGACACTGTGGCTTCTTACTTCCTGCCACAAATATTCTGAATCCTATCAACGAAGTGCTTCGTCTTGCGTCGCGCGTATGTATTTCTCATTTTGAAAAAAAAATGGACGAGCCTAACTAACTAAATCAGGCGTTCCCTGCGGATTATATTGTAACATTATTTATCATCGTCTGGCTGTTCATCTCCACTGTCGTTGGATTATCGTACTTCAGCATTCGTTTAATTTGGTTTGTTTTGTTCCGTATACAAAGAGGAAAAACAGACCCACAGGGTCTCCTTCTTGGAACTGCTATGCTTATGGTAACTGTCTTGGCTATTAACTACGTTTTCACTATGATAATTGCACCAGATTATGCTCGATATGGTAGCCAGCAGTTCTGTAATTACTCGGTTGACGGTCTTTATGGTTTAGTCGGTATGTGCGAAGATTATCCAGACGCCCTTATTTCATGCGCTGAAGCAAGCCGCATGCTTTTTACCACTGCTGATTACACCCTTCCCGAGCCTGATGTCATTTTGGAGCCCATACTCGGTGAGGATGGGGCCTATTTGATGAATTCTACCATCTACTTCAGCGCTGTGTGTCGTCAAACTCTTGTTTCGACTTTCATTGATCGTGTAATCGTCAATTACCCTTGGTTTGGTCTTTGGAGTTTCTGGGCGCAGTTCGGATTTATCGGAGTTTTCTTGTTATCTGTAATCGTTGCGATCATTCGCAAACCCTCATGGGATACATATGATGCTGATGATGATTTTGATGATGCTTTGCCAGAGGAAAGACAGGGACTACTAAGCCGGACTGCTGCCAAATGGTCGAACCGAATGAACTCTACCTGGGATGATCTAAGAACTCGCGCTCGACTTGTCGATCAAGCGTCACAAATATACCAGTCCGTTTCTTAATCAGTTATCTTGGACTCGTTAAATTTTCTATAAATTTTTTTTATTTTTAATTGTCGCTTTGACTTTGTATTATGGTTATTTAAGTTGCATCACGATATACACTCTTTTAACAAGTTGTTTTTTTGCTGTTTTTGCTAGGTGAAGGAGAACTACAGGAAAGTCAAGCATTTTTACTGTATCGATTGTTTTTTGATTGGTGAATACCGTCAGACAGACCGAGGCCGTCTGTAGTTTATTAATTTGGAATTTTGTTAGGGTCATAGAGAAATTTAGTATTTATGCAGTTGAGGGGGAATTTACACATTTGTGAAGCTAATGTTTGGGGTTTACTATTTTTTCATGCTAAATTAATATACACTCCTTTGGAATCGAAATCTTCAAACCAGTTTCTAATTGAGCAAATTGCTATCATTAGGCAAACGCACCTAGTATCTTACAATGTTCAAGATACTTCATTCACTAGACCGTACTTTATACAGGAAAATGTCATTATAATACACTAAAAGTACACGTAATTAGAGATTTGATTGAGTTCTTATAGCAACCCAGATCAGTTGTCGCCCGATTTTCTAGCTCTTTTTCGCCTTCGCTCACCTGCGCCTTCGCCTTCGATTCCATCTTCACCCATGCCATCTCCATCAGCAGTTTGTTTCTGCAAATAAGATTTCCAAGCAGCAGAATCGGGTCTGACAACGACGTATTCACCATTTTCATTGACACGTACATGATCGCTAAGACCGCTTGATGTTCCTCCAGAACCAGCTTCAATAGCCGATATCTCGTCTTTCGAGACAGTTTTAAGAAATGATTTGGGAATACCGGTTGTTCGCTTAACGCGACGATTTTCAAACAAGGGATCGTTGTTGGTTGGACAGGCTTGAATCCAATGGCCTAATAGATGTAAGCAAATCGAGTATACCAAAGAAGAGGAATCGTGACAAACCTTTTTGACCACAGCGATGGCATACATACGTCGGCGGAGGTGGATGATCGGGAGCTGGCCTTTGTTGTCGATTGTTTGTGTTACCGCCTCTTCCATAAACGGGTGTTGCCCTTCAGTGCGTAAGTATATTTATCGTAAACACATCTTGACAGATTTTAACATACGATGCCATTCTATCCTGTGTATGCGCCCAATTTTCCGACTCAGCAGCGAGCATGGCATTAATCATATCATCCTCTGCTGATCCAGACCCTGACATTTTTAGCTGTGTCTGCTGAGAAACTAAAGGCCTTCGTATATTGTTATTTGATCCGTATCCTCCACTGCCAGAATCCATCGGTTTTCGTCCTGAAGGTGCGTTACCGCTGATGACTGACATTGGCGGTGCTTTGGCATTAGCATAGCGAGCAGCAGTCCCACGACCTGGTTTTGCTGGAGCTTTCCGTCTAACTACTATCGATGAAGATCGAGGAAGTATCTCTGTGTCGTCTTCGTATTCTAATAAAAGTAAATCAACATGGGCATTTTCTTCAATATATGAGATACATACCGTCATTAGTATCAGCATTGTATACCGAAAGATCAAAATCAGTGCCATCGCCAAGCTTGTTATTCAGAATTATTTCTCTTTTAAGATCAAAAATCGATATTCCTGTTCCGTCGAAATTGACTCTTAATGGTTCTCTCTGTGAGCGAAACTGGTAATATATAGAAGACGACATTTCTGGTTCTGGTACTAAAGTACTTTAATGAATCACACAAAAGCCTCAAGCGTGTTTAAATTTATAGCCTAAATAGAAACCTTCAATTATAAACAGAGACCGTTCAAGTTTATTAAAGGGGAAATCTCAGACGATTGGTATATTGTGTAATGATTCGTTACAAGAAGTTCATAATGTACTAACACAATAGGTAACGCAGCTTTCTTTAGTGACCAAACAAGGAGCTTTTTAATTTCTTATATCATTCTATAAGCTAGAAACTCACTTTACGACAAAAAAAGCATTGCAAATGCCCTCCTTGTCGGTGAATTGAGATGAATCAAATGTAAGTCACGTGCATGTGCGGCGCACCATGTTGAAGCAAATGCATAACTACAAAAGCGCTCGTCTGTGTGCTTGACGTTACTCGGTGTATCAAAAACCTTAATATGAGACTTAAGCTGAAGCTAAGCCTTTACAAGTAAGCTAATTAAACTGAGACATCTAATTTACTACCGGGTAACTACCAAAACAGGCTATAAATAAACAAAAAAAATAATGGATCACAAAGAAACTTTTTATCTAACTGCTTAATGCATAGTTTTCTCAAATTTGGCTCAACGGTTCTTTTCTTCGAATTGCTTTTTTATTAAACTCGTCCCACTTCAATTTGATTTGTTCAATTGTTCAATTGAAGTTGTCATTCGTTTTGATCAATCGTTCTTTGCATTTTTGCTTTTAAACATTCATTTATTCCAGTCACTCGTTGAACCCAATTGTTAATAGTTGGTCTCATCTTTTTTTTTAAACGCAAATCGTGCGCTCACTCAATAATTGACAGCTTTTTGAATAGTTGACTAACAAGTAGGTAGTTTAATTGTTGTTTAGTTCTTTTGTCATTTGAAAGAGAGTGAGCAAATATGAGATCTGTTTACTTCGCTACTTTTGCTGCTTTCGTGACTAAGGCTCTTGCTCAAGATGCTCAAACTACCACAGTCACCCTAACTGAGTACAATTCTCAAATTTTCACTACAACACTCTTTTCTACGGTTACGCTCGCTGCTGGCTCGGCTGTGTCTATCAGTGCAGATAGCTCAGATGCGATTGAACCTACCTCATCTTCTGAGCAACCAACTGAGATGCCTACCACCTCATCATCCACTTTCTCTACATCTTCAACTACAACCAGTTCTCTTGTTTGGTTTGAAGCTTCAACAACCTCTGCTCCTATCGTTTCCTCAACCGACACAACTTCCATTGTCCCTTTCTCGAGCACCAGCAAAGTCGCCTCAACCACCAGTGAGTTTATGTATGCTACCGAAGAGATATCCAGCGTTTCACCTGATCCTACTTTGTCAGCAACATCTATTGTACCATCAACTACTAGTTCCGATAGCTCTTCTGCTTCTACCACTTTTTTCACCACCTCTACGAGCACGACCACTTCATCTCCCACTTCTACTGCATTTTCATCCTCAAGTTCTACAGTCTCTAGTGAGTCATCTTTGGTCTCTGAGACTACTGCATTTTCTCCGGCGTCTGCGTCTTCTACTTTGTCAATTGCTTCTTTGCTATCAACGTCAAAACCGGTCGTATCAGCAGCTCTTTCATCAGCTTTCGAGAGTGAGACAATTTCTACCTTTTCTAGCACTGGCACCACTATTGCGTCTGCCACTTCTTACACTGCATTTTCATCTTCTACTGAGTCTTCTCCTGCCGCCTTATACGCTGTATCATCATTTGCAAATGTTGAACCTTCTTCTTCTATTAGCGCCTTTTCACGTTCAACACTGCAAACTTCCATTACTTCTGTTCCGTCTGCAATTCAGACGCCATCTTCTTCTTCTATGTCTCAATCAACCTTCACCGGAGGCGCTGCTACGTACCACACGGGAGGTTTTATGTCCGGCCCAATTGCTGTCATCGCCACAATCCTTTATTACATGATGGCTTGATGTGTATGATTTTATGTTTTGATCATTATTAATGACTCTTTATCTTTATGATGTATGAAAGTTATGATTTCTGGATTTTTCCGAGTTTTATGAATTATTGAGTTTTTGTGTGAGATGCCCAGTTATTTCGTGTACAGTTTGGTGATATTTAATGTAAAAAATTGCTGTATGTGAAGAAGATAACTGAAAAAAAAGCTCTTATCAAAAGTATGGGAATGAAAACTGAATAAAACAAAAATTGCCGTGTAAGCTACTGTAGAGATTCAGTAGTCATCACGTGAAAAGCAAGAATTTGACACAAGACCCTTGGAAACTGCTAGAAATTTCGCGACTTTTCACGTGAGTTCGCGGCCGTTTAAGGCACGACACGCGTCATGCACGCGATCTGAGATTCCCTGTGTATATAAAGATGTCCTTGGTCCAGCTGTTGGTGCTCTTACTTTTCTTTCATCAAGAATCATTTTGATATTAATCAATAGTTTTTAATTTACAGACATGTCACTTTCACGATTTTTTAACACTGTTCCCGCTCTATCATCTGGAGCATCAAGAAACTTGATGGCGAAGATGTTTGAGGATCCATTCTTTACCGCTCCTCTTTCATCACAATTCCAGTCTCCGTTCGCGTCCTCACTTTTTAACTCGGAAGCGGGCTCGTTGTGGAATGCAAAGACTCCTAGTTTTGATGTGAAGGAAACTGAGAATGAGTTCATTCTTCAAGGAGAAGTTCCGGGAGTTGAAAAGAAAGATCTTGATCTTCAATTTGTCGATCCGCAGACCCTGAGAGTCAAAGGCGTTATCGAAAAGTCGCAGGAATTCAAGTCAGACACACCAGCCTCGGAAGCCGCGGCAGTTGAAGCAGCTCCAGAAGCAGCTCAGTCCACAGCAACCGAAGTTGCGACAAAGTCAAAGGCGAACGAAGTTGCAACCGCGACTGCTAAGCCACTTGGAACAACGTGGGCTTCAGAGAGATATTACGGAGAATTCTCGAGAGCGTTTAGATTTCCCAGCCCAGTTGATGCGGAACACGTTGCAGCCAGTCTCAAGAATGGAATCCTGAGTGTCAAGGTTCCCAAGATACTTGAGCAGACACCCAAGTCACGAAAGGTTGAGATTGTGGCGGAAGAGTAAGAGAATTATGATGAATTAATGACTGTTACTATTATGAGTTTATGAGTTTATGATGTATGCATGGATATGGTGTATAAGGTGTAAAGAGATATTATATTGGTTTTGTTCCTCAAACGTATTTTGAAACTTCTTAGGAAAATATTGCTTGTCTTAGTTTGATTAATTTAGTATTTTTTGCTTTATCATAAAAATTTGTAGAACGATTCATAAAGTTCTATATCGTTAGATGAATATCCCAAAACAAACAAATCAGAGCTATTTCTCAATAAGGAAAGAAGGCTTTGAATGAAAGCTTTGAATGAAAATAGGCTCACAAGTAATGACCCTTATGCAAATTAACCTTTTGTTAAATTTACAATACATACTACTATTTTTTAAAAATTCTTTATGAATTGTTACTAAATAAAACTTGGGATTTATTTATATTTGCCTGCGTTTTTGGTACTGCAAAGCGCATTCTATGCAAATCGAAATATCTTTAATTGTTGTAGGCTTGTTTATAACTTAAGAGCGCAATTGTACCTAAATAATTATATTTTTTTGTTGCTTGCGCCAAAATATCTTTACAGAACTTCTTACGCTATATTTTTTGACTTGAATTTCTGCTGCAGTTCATCCTAACAGTCTGGCAGAATCAACCCTATACGGTCAAGCATCACCACTCATTAGGTATACTGCTGAAGAAAAAAGATAATGTTTGTTCGTATGGTAAACATTGAATGCTAATTTGCTCAACACATTTTTATCAAAAGCTAGTTTCTTTGGAAAGAATGAAATTAATATTCTTGCCGTAAATGATGATTGCAGCTCTGTAACAAAAGACGAGATCCAAGCACAAATAACCGTAAGTTATAAACCTCCTTTTTATAAAAAATTAAAAATGCTGTTAAACAGTAATTTAAATAATGGTGTAATTAAAAAAGGGATATGGGTGGCCAAAATGTTCGGTGCGATCTCGAATTTTCTATATGGCAAACTCCTGCTACCAGTGTCTCTAGTTTCTAGCAAAATATAAAAATTTGCGGCCAATCTTAGAAATTAATCAATTTAAAATTTGGTTAAATAATCACTTTGCCACTCGGCTTCAAGCTTTATTAAAGCGTCGCGTAAATTGAGCGAAGACGCCTATTGAGGTAATTCGTAAACAATTGAAAAAAAAACTTAGCAGTTTGATCGCGTGACGCCAATGCAATTAAGCGACGACGCAAAAAGTAACACAAGACCCTTGGAAACTGCTGGAAATTTCGCGACTTTTCACGTGAGTTCGCGACCCGTTTAAGGCACGGCACGCGTCATGCACGCGATCTGAGATTGCCTGGGTATATAAAGATGTCCTTGGTCCAGCTGTTGATGTTTTTACTTTTCTTTCATCAAGAATTATTTTGAGATTTATCAACAGTTTTTTAATTTACAGACATGTCACTTTCACGATTTTTTAACACTGCTCCCGCTCTATCATTTGGAGCATCGCGAAACTTGATGGCAAAGATGTTTGAGGATCCATTCTTTACCGCTCCTCTTTCATCACAATTCCAGTCTCCGTTCGCGTCCTCACTTTTTAACTCGGAAGCGGGCTCGTTGTGGAATGCAAAGACTCCTAGTTTTGATGTGAAGGAAACTGAGAATGAGTTCATTCTTCAAGGAGAAGTTCCGGGAGTTGAAAAGAAAGATCTTGATCTTCAATTTGTCGATCCGCAGACCCTGAGAGTCAAAGGCGTTATCGAAAAGTCGCAGGAATTCAAGTCAGACACACCAGCCTCGGAAGCCGCGGCAGTTGAAGCAGCTCCAGAAGCAGCTCAGTCCACAGCAACCGAAGTTGCGACAAAGTCAAAGGCGAACGAAGTTGCAACCGCGACTGCTAAGCCACTTGGAACAACGTGGGCTTCAGAGAGATATTACGGAGAATTCTCGAGAGCGTTTAGATTTCCCAGCCCAGTTGATGCGGAACACGTTGCAGCCAGTCTCAAGAATGGAATCCTGAGTGTCAAGGTCCCTAAAATACTTGAGCAGACGCCCAAGTCAAGGAAGGTTGAAATTTTGGCAGAAGAGTAAGGAAATTATAATGAGTTAATGAGCTATGGTATCATGAGTTTATGATGTATGCATGGATAAGGTGTTCAAGGAATTCAATTGTTGTTCTTAATTTTTAACCTTTGTTTCTTCTTTTTACTTTTTTATGTTAATGCAAATATTTTTGTTGAATAAACGTCATTACTCGTAGCACTTAATTTCATACTTTGCTGTAATCGATATGTTATATATTATGACATACATTGAGAAGAATACAAAATACGAAATGCGAAAGAAAAATAAGACAGTAAACCAAAAATCCTGCTAATAAAAACCCAAAAACAGCGTCAAGTTAGAACGCGTAAGACGAAATACAAAATACGAAATGCCAAAGAAAAATAAGACAGTAAACCAAAAACCCTGCTAATAAAAACCCAAAAACAGCGTCAAGTTAGAACGCGTAAGACGAAAAAAGTAAGTCAAAAAGCGCAAATTTTGAATAAAACCGAAATGCGAAAATATGAATGGACAAATCTGTAGCATGAAAACTCAAAAATAAAACCAAATAGACACAAATATAAACATAAATCCTTACATGCTCCTTCACCTCATATCAACCTTTTAAAATTTATTTCATAACCTTAGGTAAAACCCAACCTTAAAACAAAGGACGTCCGTTATGGTCACTTTCCAGACCACCTCGAGCCCAAGAAGCACTGACGTCTTCATAAGAATTCGAGTCAGACAAATCAGCACTTTGTGATGAAGTGCTTCTTTGGAGTGGTATTCTCTCAGGTGTTAGTTTATCCTCTGTCCATGGGATATGTCGAGTTTTTGATGTGGGGGATTTCGGACTCTTGACATATTCACCTTCAGGGTATAAAGGATCATAACCAGTCACTGCTAAACCAATAGTACTATCATCCTCTTTAAGCGAAGATTTAGACGAAAGTTTACTGTCTGATCGATATAGAGTTGAAGAGAGAGGGGGGATGTTGCTCTTGATATCGCCAAGTGGCTGAAGTTCAGATTCGTCAACATCCTTATCACGTTTTGAGCTCTTGTGACAATTCTTGCTAAACAAGCCAATAAGAGCTTGAATAATCAATAGAAGGGTGAGTAAAATGGTCAATACTGCTTGGAGAACGATCAAAACAATACCAACAATTGTAGTCGTTTCAGCTTCAATCTTAAGTTCTTCGACAAACACAAGAACGCAAATCAGGGAAACGATGCGCACGACAGAAATGATGCAATTTATAATGTTCCCACTTTTTCTGTTGAAAGGACGAAGAATGAGTAAAGTTAAGATAAACAAAACTTCAACGACAAGTTGTCCAATAACTTGAATCATTCCATGACCATCAGCAAGCGCAATAAACGCACTTCGAATAACGGCAACTCCCAAAATAGCGATGAAAAACCACCAGTATTTGGTTTTAAATTGACCATAGAAAAGTCCGTAGCGACGAATCCATGGCTTGTGCTCATAAAGTTCGTCTAAGCCATCATGACTTTTCGAAGCACGGCGAGCTAAAACAAAGATCCGAAGCGTGAATCCGCAAATGATTGCGGTAAAAAGACCAAGGGTAACACCAGCAAGAACGCAGCACGCCCAAGAGTCGCCTAATTTGAATTGGTAAAGGCAGAAAAGAACCCAAGTCCCATATAAAACTAAGATAACTCTAATCATAGTCGAGGCAAGAAAAGTCCAGTACCGTCTTCTGAACGATTCCAGACTTTTTGGAAGGTCTTTGTAATGTGCGACTATTTCAATAATTACTTTGAAGAGAAGAATTGCTATAATGATAGCGGCCATGATCATTGCAAAGAAAAGAAGAATAGTCATAAACGTATTTGCGTTAGGAATCAATAAATGCTCAATGTAACGGGCAATTCCAGCAACTTTAGCTAGAATAGTAGTTGATCCATCTGCATTGCTGGTGCCAGCACTTGAGTCAAGATCAATACCGTCAAAAGATAGTCTTTTTATAAGTCTAGATGCACCAGAGTCGTCTGAAGTTTTGTTCACTAAAATTAAAGCACCAGTATGATAATCAACAACCGTGGAAGCTTTTGTAGTTTCCCAAGAGCTATAAGTCAAGTTGCCGCCGGTTTTCCCTCTAAGGTTGTCAATAGCGACTTGCATACCGGACCAAGAAATAAGGCAATTGGACCAACCAAAGTTTTGCGCAAAAGAGCTGTAAACAGTAGGATATGATACAGACATCATACCATTTGAAGCCATACTTTGAGTCCAGCTCATAATGTCAACAAATCCGACGGCAGAAAACGAAGTGGCTGATCCCGCGAGAGCTGAGATACCAGATACTGCAAGAGCACCTGCTGCTACTGCCGCAGATGCGTAAGCTACACTTGTCATCTTTGCGGTTTTGCCGTTTGAGATAGTGGACTGAAAGCATGCAGCGCTTTTACCAGTATCTGTGTTGTTGAGATCTAGACGAGCACTTCCGTCTAAATCGGGGATTGAGAATGCAATAGCAGGGATCATGTTTGTATATTCACTTGGAATATTCACCACGCCCTTTGCAGAGAAACTTCCTTTTGGAACCGGACACAGCTGAGAAATTCCGTATAAGCATGGGTTGAAAGAATAGGAAAACACGTCTCGACCATATGCAGACACGTGAATGGTGGCTGTTGCAATCAATCAGTATTTAAAAAACAATATGTTTATTCAAACAACTTACCAGTGACATTCTGATCCACAGTCGAAGATCCGGCCAAGTCGAATGTAACATTTCGTGTAGATCGTGAAAAGGTGACATCGAATTTGTTCACAGTTACTGTTGCATCAGCAGCGTCGCCGCAGGTGTAGAACGTGTTAGTGCCAATAGTGTCTCCAGCCAGAGCCGAAGCTGCAAACAGCAATAATCCCGAAACAATGGACCAGCGCATATTGCGTTGCGTGAATGTGGTTTAGTTGCTGAGAAGGGCAGCAGCAGATGTGGTAGTTGAGGTCGAGGTTGAGGTCGTGGGTGAGCTCCGAGGCGTTTGGGAGAAAGGGGTAACGCGTCGCGAGGCAACAAGTCTCAACAGATAACTTACGAAAAGAAGACCCAAAAAGCGGCCAGAATACAAAAAAGTCCAACAAAAATGAATGTAAACAAAGTAAACAAAGAGAGCTACAAACCACAAAGAAATCAAAAATAGAAACAATTGCCCCCGAAGACTCAAAGACGCTAATCGAGGCGGAGCAGCGTTCAGCGGGTCTTGCGTGCGTTCGCGTCACAAACGAGGAACACGCACCAGCCACATTTTTGTGGCATTTCCCTGACTTCTCAAACACCTTATTTCCGCCGCAAGTGGCTGAGGCTATGCTATATTTAGCTAGCGCTGAATGCGCGTGCTTCGCGTGAACTCACGCGCCGACTTCGTGGTTCATTATTAGGGCTAAGCCCTACTCGCTTAAATCACAGTCACATTACAAATTCTAAACTGATTTATACCTCCCAGCAACACACACGCCGAGGCGGGCGACCATAGTGTTAATTGCAAAGCTTCGAAGCACATCTTTTCTGTATCCACAACTTATCGGACCGGAGTGCTTCATATTTAGTACTTTTATACTATAATTCAATAAAGCGCAGCGATGGTCAGTTCTTGTTTTCTGTTTCTGTCTGTTTTTGTTTTGTGCTGACTGCTGTGTTTTTATTCATAATCCAGGCCCCCAAGACTAAGAAGACCCAAGAGTCCATCAACTCCCGTCTCGCACTTGTTATTAAGTCGGGAAAGTACACCCTCGGATACAAGTCCACCTTGAAGGCTATTCGCTCCGGCAAGGCCAAACTTGTCATCATTGCTGGCAATACTCCTCCTCTCCGCTCCGCTGAGCTCGAGTACTACGCCATGCTCTCCAAGATCACCGTTCACCACTTCCAGGGCGGCAACAACGAGCTTGGTACCGCTGTCGGTCGTCTTTTCCGTGTCGGTGTTCTTGCCGTCATTGACGCTGGTGACTCTGACATCTTGACCACTGTCGCTTAAATGTATTGAGTGAGCAGAGGTATTTTTTGGAGTTTTGTCGGGTTTTATCAAAAGTTTGTCATTTAAAATCAATTCGCATAGATGCTGAAGATGTCTTGTATTATATAATTTTCGGGATCATTATAGGTTAATGAGAAGCGACATTACTTTATTATTGGAAATACGTAAACGAATTGTAGAAGCCTATAAATTGTCCGTGTATAAATGCATATAAATATGAACCAAGAAACATGTCTGCGTAGAAGTCGAATTACACTTTCTGTACAGTGCGCTCGGGAGTTCACCCCGCCTTCTTCAGGGGACCGCCGCCTCCACTTGCAAATACCCTATTTCGCAGCTCCACGCTTTTAGCAGCTGGTCCACTGTAAAAGACCCGACAGGTTACTAGTATGGCGACTTCACCGCAGCCCCCAGCCAAACATGGCGAATTCAAAGAGATCCCGCTGCCGCCGCCATTGCAGCCCGCCGTTCCCGACAAGAAGTACGCCGGCTTTGTAGCTGGTATCTTCTCTGGCGTGACGAAGCTGTTTGTTGGGCATCCGTGTGTTATTCCCTGTTGAATGGAGCAAAGGAGTACAATTTGAGTACTGATACCTAGAGTATAGCTTTGACACAATTAAAGTGCGGTTGCAGACTGCTCCGCCAGAGCAGTTTAAAGGTCCATTAGACTGCTTTCTGCAGACCACGAGAAAAGAAGGATTCAGAGCGCTGTATAAGGGCGCCAGTCCGCCATTACTAGGCTGGATGGCGATGGACTCTGTGTGTGTATACCCTTCATGTCTTTAACAATTAGTATTAGCGAAATACTTCCGCTAATGAAATTCAGTCAATTGGGATCGCTGCACAACTACCGAATGTTAATGAAGAAACATGTCTTTACAGAATGGGAGAAGTTACCGCCTATAGGTCATGCGATTTCTGGAATCTTTGCTGGATGGACGGTCAGTTTTGTCGCAGCACCAATTGAGCAAGTCAAAGTATGTCTTCCTTCCGCCATAACGTCGAATACCTTAATTAACTCGTGAAAGGCTCGTCTACAAGTGCAGTACAATGCCGCTACAAAGACATACACCGGTCCTATTCATTGTGCCACGACACTATACAAAGAAGCTGGTATCAGAGGCCTGTATCGTGGATTATTCAGTACAATGATTTTCCGATCATATTTCTTCTTTCTCTGGGGTTCATATGACATTATGACCCAATGGGCAAAGACAAACACAAATCTGAGCACAGCGGCAATTAATTTCTGGGCTGGCGGTCTAAGTGCTCAGATTTTCTGGACTTTTGCATATCCGTCTGATGTCGTGAAACAAACTATTATGATTGACGATGTTAAAAATCCAAAATTCAGACGGTGGATAGATGCATTCAGATATGTGTATCAAACGAGGGGATATAAAGGCTTTTTCAAAGGTTTTGTTCCTAGTTCAATTCGGTAAGTTAGTTTGCTTTGTGTATGAATATTTACTGATTCGTTCATTTAGCGCGTTTCCCGCTAATGCGTCTGCGTTAGCTATGTTTGAACTGGTTATGAGAACAATGGCGTAAGCATGAGTTGGGTCATTTTTTGGGATATTGTGTATATACTATATAGACTATAGATTGCATTTGCGAATAGAGAATATTAGTTTTTTTATCTTCAGCTTCCATCGTAGGAAGAAATAGGGTTTAAGGGTAGTACACATCTGAGCCGCACGGGAGTTTCGAAAATATAAGATTTCGAGGTCGATGATTTTAATTACGCGAACAGACAACGAAAGGATGACGTTGATTGCGCGTCTGCGGCCGGCGCTGATAAGCAGCAGGCTGAGTCCAATTGCATGTTTACTTCGGTCTCAGGAGCCCATTTTAAGCAGGCTGAGGCCGAGTGTGCGTTGCTATGCGAACGAACCCCCGAAGTCGTCTCCAACGGGAGCGCCCCGGCTCCGTCCGTCTGCTGCAACACCAAAGCCCAAACTGCAATCTGCGTTCAACAAAAAGCCAGCTGCGAAAACACCAGCAGAGCCTGATGTTGATGAGCTTATGAAAGACGCGGTACCGTTGCATGTTCCTGGAATTACTGATGAAAATGGAGCTATGGTTGTGACGTCGAGAGAGCAGTTGGTTAAACTTCTCGAAAGCGCAAATGCGAAGCATGTTATTTTAGATGACCCCAAAAACGTCTTTGGACTTACGGAAGAGGATCTTAAACGTTTGAGAGTCACATTGGAGCCTCAACAACCAGAACCCGTACCAACACTAGGAACTCCTGGTGCCGCCGGCGGCGGTGGTGATATCGTGGTCAATACAGAGGAAGCACCAAAGGAGGAGAAAGCAATCAAAGAGGGATTTGGGCCTGCGGTTACCGTTTTGTTTTTAATGGCTATCACCCAAGCTGTATACGTTACTCGACCAGAGTATTGGGAAGCTTTGTTTGCGGTTTCTATACCTTCATTGCAATCTGGTGGAGCATATCCTATTGATCTTCGAGTTTTGTTTGCCAGTGCATTTGCTGCTCCTACGTTTCTTGACTGGGTCGTCAACTCTTACGTTGCTTTTTTCTCCCTTCGAACCATGACTTTGATCTTTGGAAACGGTATTACCTTTGGATTTATTTTGATGTACTTTGCCTATGCGAACCGTTTACTGCTGTTCGAAGCTAGTCGTACTCATCCTCAACACATTGAAGAAATTAATGCGGACGGTGACCGTGTAGAAAAAGTTGAAATGTTCACTCAAGAAATCGACCATGGAACTTCAAATACGACAATGGTCTTTGGATTAGCCGGTTTTATGGGTAGTATGCTACCCAATGTCATGTTGCCGCTTTTACCTGGAATGGGACCAATTCCATTATTAGCACTAGGAACTATTGGATTTTTGTAAGTTTTCTTTTTCTTACCGTTTTTGTATTATTAACTAGTTTCAGTGGCGATGTCTATAATATCATAAGAGAACCATTGAAGCCTGAGATTTGGCCGTTGAAGAAGGCAGTTGAACAAGGTTACGCGAAGGTTATTCCTATTGAACCAAAGTTCTGGAGGCCTCCTCCGCGTGTGGCTTCTATATCGGAACAGGACGCAACAGAGACCTCTGATTCGACAAAGACTGATGCAACAAGCGCGCAATCCGCTCAAGCGTCTGATTCGACAAAGACTGATTCAACAAATGCGCAATCCGCTCAAACGACTCAAACGACTCAATCAGAATCTACTGACCTTAGCGAGCTTCAAGATTCTCGATTAGGCCCATTCACCTCCCGTTTTACATTCAACAATACACAACATATCTACGGTATGCTAGGCGGTATGGCATTATGGTTCGGACTAGCGCGATGGACACGCATAGGTTCAAAACTGAGAAGGAACAGGAAGTTGCAACGAGCGCTTTCTCTTGCGTTTAAACCGGAAAAAACACTCTGGGAGTATCTCACCCTCAGATAGGTGTATATTAATGTTAATAAATTGTACATAGTTCAGATGTAACGAGTTGCTTCAATAGTATGAATTTCACGTGACGCTACATCACGTGAATATAGAAATTCCCGATGTCGGCCCCGAGAATAAAATCTAGGCCCAAAAAAAATATAGATTTCATAAACATTGCACGCACAATTTCGTGTAATTTAAAAGTATTCTTTTTGGATTTTGATCATTAAAATTTAATTGAGCTTTTAAAATGTTGAGAATAGCTGTTAGACCTGCTGCACGACGGGTTGAGAACGTGTGTGCAATCCGCGGATTGAAAACCTTGAACATTGGTCTTATTCCTGGAGATGGTATTGGAAAAGAAGTTATTCCTGTATGTTTTTGCCATATTTCAAGTTAATATGAATGTGTGATACTAATATCTAAATAGGCTGGAAGAAAAGTTCTTGAGGCGCTTCCTTCAAGCGACGGACTCAAATTCACTTTTGTCGATTTAATTGCTGGATTCGAGCACTTCAAAGCCACTGGAGTCGCACTTCCCGAGGAAACTGTCACTATTTTGAAGAACGAGTGTGACGGTGCGCTGTTTGGAGCTGTCAGTTCGCCTAGTGTTCGTGTCGCTGGTTACTCTTCACCCATTGTCGCATTGCGTAAGAAAATGGGACTTTATGCCAATGTTCGTCCAGTTAAGTCTGTTGGTGATGATAAGCCTGTTGATATGGTCATTGTTCGTGAGAACACTGAGGATCTGTACGTTAAGGAGGAAACTATCCGTACTCTCGAAGACGGTAGCAAGGTCGCCGAGGCCATTAAGAGAATTACCTCAAAGGCCTCATACAAGATTGGAAAGCTCGCCTTTGAGCTTGCTTTACAGCGTGCTGCCGCGAGACAGGGATTGCCTTCTCTCCATGCTGACCCCATTGTCACAATCACCCACAAATCAAACGTTCTCTCTGTTTCCGACGGATTGTTCCGTGAGACCGTCAGACAGGTTTTCGAAGACAACAAGGAGAAGTTTGCTAGCGTGAAGGTTCAGGAACAAATCGTTGACTCCATGGTTTACAGAATGTTCCGCGAACCTGAAGTTTTTGACGTCGTCGTTGCTCCTAACTTGTACGGTGACATTCTCAGTGACGGAGCCGCTGCTCTTGTCGGTTCTCTCGGAGTCGTCCCATCTGCCAACGTCGGTGACGAATTTGTCATCGGTGAGCCTTGCCACGGAAGTGCTCCTGACATTGAAGGCAAGAACATTGCAAACCCTATTGCTACTATTAGATCTACTGCTTTGATGTTGGAGTTCATGGGATACGCTGCGCCTGCTGCGAGAATCCACAAGGCTGTTGATGAGCATTTGGTTGAGAAGAAGTTTGCTACACCGGATTTGGGTGGATCGGCTACTACTACTGAGGTCACTGATGATATTATCAAGCGATTGTAGATTAGAAAAAGCAATTAGTAGACTGTAGTATCAAATACAACAAAATGTAAATAATGAAATTCAAAGATTAAAAAGATAGCAGATGAAGATAAGCATACTTCATTGAGCAGTAGTTTAGGTATATTAGGTGATGCGATTTGAAAACTGAAACCTGAGCAGCCATTAACGTTCACTGTAAAACATGCTTCCACATATGTCTTCAGCAAAGCTCTTCAATTTCTTTAGTAGGAGTATTAAGATTAGTGCTCAAGGAGATTACAACAAGTCTAGAGAACATGATTGCTTTTTTCGTACAATGAGCCTTTGATCGATACGGCTGAGAAAGTATTTCTGATAACTTTACCATCAAGCTGAGAAACAGGCCTTTATGTTGGTAGAATTTTTTGTTTACATCATTTTTGCCAGACGGAAGTGACGAAATTGTGTTGATTATAATCACTCTCAAAATTTAGTATAAACAACCCCTAAAAGAACGAGAATTAATGGTTGAATGACAAATTGGTTGCCGTCATTTCGTGCTGAAACTAAGACTGATAGCGTGGAGTTGTACTTCTTTTGTTCAGCAAGCGAGGATAGGATATTGCGCACAGATCAGATCTTGGAAAGTGTCTCCATTTAATCACTCAAGGTGTCGTATAGGGGTATCAGTCAACCTCCATTAAAGAAACAGGTACAAATGTTAGTTTGAATAGCAGATCAATGGTAAGGTAGTACATAATTCGCGTATTGTGGAATTCAATAGCTCGCACGGGAATGGGTACAGGTTAGATTATATGTGGGAATACACTTAATAGCGCACACTATCACTTTAAGTAGTTCGAAGTAAACAATGCAACAAACTGCTGCTTTAGCAACTAAATAAACTAAATAACAGTAGCCGAATGTCATATCTTCCAGAAATCCCAGCATTGAATGTGTCTGAACTGTCAAAATAAGAAGAAAGAAGATCGCTTAATGAACAGCCACACGATACCTAAAGTGCAGGGACCGATCTGTGGCGCTGCGATGTCCCAAACGGTGGTCTTAGCTGCACAATTCGTGGCGTCGATTTAACGTTTCCAGCTGCTGGTCAGCAGCTTCTGCAACATTATTCGTTATCACTTGGTTTTCATGTAGGCACATTTCAACAGTTTTGGAAAAAGAAAAAAAATATTTTGGGTATAAAAAGGGGAAGAAATAAATGCGTGTTTTACTGGAAGATCTACCGATTGAGGTGCTGCAGACAATTGCGCTCGATTTACCAGACGATGCGCTCGCTGCGTTCTTAGCGACTTCAAAGCCAATTCGCGTGCGACTATCGGACAATCGTCATTTTTGGAGAACACGGTTTTTGAGTCTATTTGATCCGCCGTCGTTTAAAGATGTTGAGCCTTGTGTGGAGAAGAAAGAAGAGGACGTCAAAGGGCGGGGACAGGCGCTGGATACTTCGTATGACTATCGTGGGGTCTATCAGAAGCGAAAGTTAGTTCTTCGACGAAGACCGTTTGCATTTAAAGATATGGATGTCCTTATAAGGTTGTTGGCGGATCATCAGAGTCGAAACTATAAACTTGTGGAAATGAGTGGTCTGTTGGTTGAGTTTATGTTTCACAGGCCACGAGACGATGCAATTGTCGGGGATAGCGAACAAATGACTCGATTTGAACTACTGAAATCACTATTAATGCCAGCTTCCGGATTCCCTGGAATTGTTCCTAGTCCTTTAGATCCTATTTATCGAATTGTGTACGATTCACCTCGACATCCGTTATTCTCACCAGAAACCGGAATGCCAAATGTTCATGTGGTTTCTGCCCTAGTCACGTTTTGGCAAATGATGAATGTCCAAAGTGGGTTGACGCGGTTCCGTAAGGGGATGGACCCGATTGAGCATTTTCATACTCTTCGGTCGTTTCCTGGTGGCTCTGTTTCTGTGCCTAATGTGCCCAATAATGGAACCGATTTAAAGCTCAATGAAGGCAGTAACTCTACAGACTCCGCTGTATTTATCGGCGCCTACGCATTTTTTAATTATTGGGATTTCGAACTATTTAGATCTGCACCATTAAACTCAGAAACTCGAAGATCTATTATTGGCGACATTGTGGATTGGCATGTCGATCTTCCGGATGAGATATGTGGTCCTGTTTCTTTACGAGCAACTGGAACATCGCATCAACTGACTGGATTAACCGAGCAGCGACGATGCGTGATTGAAATCAGACCCATAAAAGAACCAATCATGGGTATTCATGGGTGGGCGACATTTTCGATGCGACAGTTGGAATTTGAGTTGGAAGATGATTACTATGAAGAACAAAGATGGATACATCGTGCTGTTATCCTACCTGGTTCGAAAGCTGTCATAGGTCGATGGCATGACGGGTTTGATGATGATAGCGAACGATCTGTAGAGGGACCGATTGTATGGATCAGACAATGATTTATATCTTTGCTTTATAGATATTTGCGTTGGAATTCTGAAAGACGTAACATTTAATTTATAATAGTTTGATTCTGAATTGCTACAGAAATTTTATGTAGAAAAAACAGAGCAGCAAATTTTTTTGGAATTTACTTATTAATATTTTTTCGACAGCATTAAATTGCAGATTTCTTTTTAGACTTGTTATTCCAACGGTTTTATTGTTTATTTAGTAAATACCATTTATTATACACTCTGAGAATCCTCGACTTTCTCAGTCTCTATTACACTAGCAGTCTTCTTCCGCATAGGCGACGGAATTCCCGATTGTGAAGAATAAGCGGAAATGCGTTTATCGGAAGTACTCAGGATCATTCTACTTAATTGCGAGACTTTCAATTTTAAAGCATCACGTTGAAGCTCTAATTCTCGTTTCTCGCGTTCCCACTCCAACTTTTCCCGATTGTATGTTTCAGAAGCTTGAGCTCTTGTTTCAGCAAGTTCGACTTTCAAAACGTCGATTTCAGCGCGTTCGCGTTCGAGGTCTAAGCGGAGCGATTCGATGAGCGCTGTAGATGCGGCAGAAGTGGTTGAGGAAGATATTGAGCGAGCAGGAGTTAATGCGATGTCTTTTGCGCGAGCGGCAAAACGGAGTGTGTTTAGTGTTTCGGCTGCGGACTGTTTTGATGAGGCGAATGGGTCGATGGTGCAAATTAAGGAGACGAGAGCGCGTCCAGAGAGAGAAGGTTGAAGGAGTCGAGTAAGTTTAGAGTCACGGTAAGGAATATGTGAATCTGAATGGTCCACGGAGTCTGAGGAAGATTGATGTGATAGTCGAGAGATTATAGTGCCTAAAGCGAGTAAAGACCGATTGATATAAGCACCCTCTTTCCGACGAAGCGGGTCGGCAGCGGCACGTTCTGAACCAGCCAAGTCACAAAGTGAGAGAACACTAGTTGTTCCCGCGTCTTTTCGTTCAACAAAAAGCTGAAGAATAGCGTGCGATCGAGAAGAATGTGCGTTGAATTCTGTGCCGTGAGTGGCGCGCGCAGCGTCACCAGTAGATATTATAGACAGTAGCTCACGTGCAGATGTAACGGGTATACAACGCAGCCCGCGAACACGAACAAGATCAGCTTGGTCGTGAAGTCGCAGTGCATCAGAAGCTGTTTCTGGCGATAAAAGGTCTTTGACTCGCTCATTGTAAATTTCCAAGTAAGAAACAGATACAGAAACAGTTGCTGTCGCCGATACTGATTGGAAAAGGTCTCGCGCCGCTAAGGGAATAATACCAGGAGAAGAAGAGGTTCCTTGCATTGTATACGTCTTTCCGGTACCAGTCATTCCGTACGCCAATATTGTTCCATGATATCCATCCAAAACAGACGCGACTACGCGACGCGCAGAGGATGTGTATATGTCGCTCGAAGACGACGCGTCGGAGTAAACATGGTCAAACGAGAACCGGCCGATGTCTGCTGCCTCTATAGAAGAGTCATGTGCTGACCATAGTGATGTAGATGATGACGAAGATGATGGTTTTAGTCGCACCGCGACCAGAATGCGCGACGGTGGCTCCGTGGAGGTCATTATCTTGCAATTGATGAGGACGAACGCGAAATGACATAAGCATCGCTTAGTCATTGTTTTGAACCTTGTTCTTGGGAGTTCTCTTAACCCTATTAAGAACAGAAGAACAGTTAACGTAAACCCCCATGAATGCAAGCATAGTGAAAACAGAGATGGATTGGTTATAATTTCTACAAACAATATAAGAAATTAATTATTGTTTTAGTATAATATGCATGTAATACAGCGCTTGAAGTCAAATATATCTAAAATGGTAGACTTCACAGTAGACATCCGCCATACTCAAAATAGGGTTATGCTTTGTTGGAAAAATGCTCAATGTCCATAAGGTATATGTGATGCGAAGAGTTGCAAAATATTAAATAAATGCTCTGTGACTGTTGAGTCAAATAGATATGTTAATGATTAAAACAATAAGTTTTAACTCTTTTGCAATCTCTGAAAAGAAAGTTGTTTTGACAAGACAACGACAAGACGCGAAAATCACGTGTCGCCACGCGTTTAAATTAACTATATACGCGTAGACATTTCCGAAATAAGCAAGTACTCTAAAGTTGCAATACCAGTCTGCGTTGACAATCTGTAAATCTGAAAATAGATATTCTTAACGGTCCAGTAGTTGTGAATTATTTTCTGATACAATTCAGATTAACCCCCAGCGTTTAAGCAGACTAAAGTGTTTACATGTGTTCACCTTATTTCGCGTCTTGCATTATAATTATAATAATCAAGTATGCACAACAAATACAATCAGAGGATTATTTAATTAAGTATGAACGGAAAAACCTCTGTTCTAGGATAGCAGAACTGAAGGCTGGGAAGGCGGTATTGATTTAGTCACCCGGCTTTCATGAAAATCCGGGGTAAAGATAAGCTGGATTATAGTTAATGCGCGCCCGGTCAGTTTTCCGACTTCTCCTTTTCCTTTCTCCACCCACCAATTTCCTATTCACAGTGCCCAAGTCCCTGTGAAATTTTTTGCCTTTATAAAGCCTTTGAAGAGCCGTCAAAAAGCTTTTCACAACATGTCTGATTACGTTAATAAGATGCTTTCTAAGCATCTGCCCGGATTCAAGGTCAAACTTGAGTCGGGCGAAGTATCGGATATGAAAACCAACCATTCGATCCGCCGTACCTTCCCGTGGATTACTGAGCCGTTAGCTGTTGCTTGTTTGACTGCTTCTCCAGTGGAAATTGCCAGAAACCTTGACAATCCCGTTCTGGGAACTGGTTTTGGCGTTCGCCGCTTGGGACGTCCGCGTGGGCGTCCGTTCTGGGCCACTCAGCAGTTTCTGAATCGCAGTTCGACGTTTATGTTTGATAACGAGCTTATTATATTGGATCGTGATGAATATAAGGCTGGTTGCTCTACGAGAACGGCTGTGGATGATCTGGTTCCTGAGCTCGAAAATACACTCCAGGAGCCAGCAGCGGTCAATATGTCAACCGCTGTCGTTCTTTACCAGCCTCGTCAGGCTGCAA